>JAODAL010062536.1:0-19704 GCA_025379985.1 Phyllomedusa bahiana | reverse complement strand
TAGTTCAACACAAATGCAGCACTTAAAAATTTGGGGGGCCAAATGGGTTTTTATTTTTTTCCCAAGACCCCTTTTCTAGCAAAAATTTGGGGTTTAAAAAAAAATTTTTATGCTAGGTTCGCAAAAAATTTAAAATTAGTTTTTGTGCTTCCAAATTTAAAAAATTAATAAAATTTGGCATCGAAATCAAATACCAGGAAAATTTAATAAAGTGAAAATCGGAGAGAAAAAAATTTTACTAAAGTGACATTTTGGGGGAAAAACAGTGGCTAAATGCTTAAGATGCATATAAAAATGTAAAATTGTAGTTAGTGATTTCTTCATGCAACACGTTACCAAAAAAATCCTAATTTGAATAATCACATGGGTTTTTTCCACCCGTTTTTCAACCCGAGAAATGCTGCATCCAAAAAATTTACTTAAAGTTTTGCTCCCTGTTTTGATGCGTTTTTGTGCAAAAAGGCGCACCCTATAGTTTTTAAATAGAATGCCTGTTTTGGGAAAAACGGATCAAGAATTAACAACCCAATTTCCCTTTAAAACGGATTTGAAAGAAGAAAACAAAAAGACCCGGGAAAAAAAAAGGCATCGGCGAGCCAGCTGTTTTTTTTGCATGTTACCTTTGTTTTTGATACTTTGATAATTTAGTTTGGTCTGCACATGAGGTTGTTTTTTTGGGCCACCCGGTCCTGAGGTGCTTTTGGGGGGGGAAAGCTCTAGCCTGGACTCCGAATAAACCCCTGCTCCCGGGATAAAGGCCCTCCATTTGGTCCCCAAGTTTTTGATTTGGTGCCAATATTGAAAAACTCTCTTTCCATACCTTGATCCCCCTTGGTGTGTTTTTTTTTTTCCTTTTTTTTCTCTCTTCCTCTTCTTTTCCCTTTACCCTTTTTTTTTTTCCGTCCTTCCTCCCCCCCCTTTTTTTTTCCTCTTTTTTTTCTCCCCCTCTCTTCTTTTTCACTCTTTAGCCCCTTTCTGGCTCTCCAAAAATATTGGAGGCCCTTGGGGTTTTGGGTTTCTTTTGGGTACCATCTTTGAAAAAATGCTGCCGTCTCTTTTTGTAACTTTTACCATTTTAAGGAAAATTTTGTGTAACCCCGGGGGCAATGTTTTTAAATGTTTTTTTTAAAGATTCCCCGTTAATAAAAGTGTTTGAATACGAAACAAAAAAAAAACACGCATCGGCGTTCACTTGTCTGAAAGCAGTGTAAAACACACTGCACATTGTTAGATGCGTGTTTAGGTCCATTCTGGGTCCGAAACACGGATCCAAACATGCTTCTAAGAACACTGTGTGAACATACCCTAAGACAAAATGTCTGTCTGTCTGTCTGTCCATCTATTAGTCTGCTTCTCAATACTCTTTTATTTATTAAAAAGTCAAGCAGTTACCACACTTATTTATGCCTTTCCATACAATTGTCCTTATTACACTGTTCATAGTCACATTCTATGGACCACAACTATATTTACATATATATTTTTATAACTTATATATATATATATATTATTCTATATATATAAATAATATATATATATATATATATGTACTGAGTATCAGTGCTATCAGCGGGATGTAAAAGATAATTTCTGCTAACACCCTTCTAATACGTAAGAAAAAATATGTAAATCTTTTACACCGCGCTCACCTAAATAGCACAGTAAAATATAGCATATAACAGAATATAATATAAAAAGCCTGATCCTATCTCCAAAAAATTCTATCAAATTTCAGTCCTTAATCCAAAAATAAGAAAAATCAAATACTCAATATAGCTGGACTGTTCAAGCGGCTTCCAAAACATATATATCACAAATATATCATAAATATCCACAGAAGGCGCAACTTAAAGAGAACCTGTTACATAGTTTATGCCCCCCTGACTAGTGACAGACATGCTAGTGGTAGTACAAGCTAGTGTC
This sequence comes from Phyllomedusa bahiana, assembly GCA_025379985.1. Classification (NCBI taxonomy): domain Eukaryota; kingdom Metazoa; phylum Chordata; class Amphibia; order Anura; family Hylidae; genus Phyllomedusa; species Phyllomedusa bahiana. Next base: position 17,781 of record JAODAL010062536.1, on the reverse strand, counting down.
AGACATGCTGTTTCCAGCGCTGTGTCCCTTATTCTGTAATATGCTGTAGTTTTCGAGTATTTAGTGCTCAAATCTGCAGTTTTCAGCCAGAAAAGAGTCAAACAAAAGAGTGCCGTTTTTTTCCATACCCGCCCATCTTGAGGCTAGCCACTGCCCACCTCATCGATGAACCTATTAATTTGATATGAGGTTAGAAAGCTTGTGAATAAACTGTCAGTTGGGGCGGGGGACTAGCATTTGGTGGGTGGGGCTAAACACATGCCTTTAAACTAAAGATTTGTAGCATTAAATAGCGGAAAACTACAGCATTTTACAGATTAAGGCACTCAGCGCTCGGAAAAAGCAGGTCTGACTAGCTAGCTTGTGCTGTTCTCAGCAAGGGGGGCATAAACTATGTGACAGGTTCCCTTTAACACACCTGTTCTATTACAACCACAATTTCAATCCTAGGCTGTATGATATAAGGTGCTTGCTTACTTGTGATTTACTTGGAGTTTATCATACAGCCTAGGAATGAAATTGTGGTTGTAATAGAACAGGTACGTTAAGTTGTGCCTTCTGTGGATATTTATGATATACTTATGAAAAAGCAAGAGGCAGGGTAGAAAAGGTATGTACAGTAGCTGTAGAATGGACCCCCAGAATGAACTCCTCTGTTGGGCCCCAGAACAAACTCCATTGGTGCAGTGTCGGACTGGGGATCCTGGGGCCCACAGGGGAGTTGATCCTGGGGGCCCATCCTACAGCTACTGAACATGAAAATATTACCGGATTCTCGGACATAAATGCAACCATTTTACCACATAATAGAGTGTGAAAAAAACAGAACTGTAATGTGTAGAACGCATTAATACCAAGTGAGTCACATATCTGTTTATCTCACAAGTCTGTCTCAAACATTTGTCACAGTCTAAAATATCAGAGAAAAATTAGCTAGTACGCAATCTAATATTCCCCGTCCACTCACCACCAGACAATACAATATCGCCCCCCTCCAGTTTACTTAGTCACCACACCTCAGCCACCTTCTAATATAAACACCACTATAAACACCAGCAAGAAAGTGAGAGTGTAACTCCTAATCATAGGGTAATTTTTACATTCACTTTTACAATCAAGGACAAGTGTATGCTGCCACTATACTAGCACAGATATAACCTACAACACCACCATATAAAGACCACATAGAGGTCAGACACCAGCTCAGGTCGCATCACATTACAGTGAATACAGCACTTATCAATTATAGGAAGCTCAAAAGGAACCCCTGACATCATGGGACTCTAACTTTGATGCATTATCGAGAGTCGTTCTCTTCTCTTCATGAGTCATTCTTTTTCCCTTTTCCTTCTCCCATCATCCCAGACTGCCATGATGAGATTGTCCCCGGCCACACTCATCCCTGAGATTTACCACACAAACTATCTTTGACTCCTCACTTTTCCAGCACCTCTTTACCTCTTTTCCTTCTGTACAAACTTGCCGGGGTGGAACAGAGACGGGTAATAAGCAATAGCTTCTGAGGCACCAGTCTCTTCATAAAGGGGTTGGAGGGTGGGGAGAGGACTAACCTCATGGAGATTATGCTACAGTTATGGGCTATCCACTCAGAATCATATTACCAGGTAGGTAGGCAAGACCCTAGGGAGGTAGGCAAATGGGCAAGGCCCCATATAGCTAGATAAGCCGTATTTAGGTAGGTAGACCCCCGCTGGATAAGTTGTAGACTGGCCCTAGGCAGGTTGGTGAGTAGACCCAAGTAAGGTAGATAAGTAGGTCATGGGTGGGTAGGTAAATTGCCCCCAGGTAGATAAATAAGCCCCAGTTAGGTAAGTTGATGGGCCCCAGTTAGGTAGGCTGTAGGTCAGTGTTGGTGAGTCCCAGTTAATTAGGCTGTAGGTACAGTGAAAGAAATAATTATTTGTTCCCTTGCTGATTAAGTTTGCCCAAAGACATGAACAGTCTATAATTTTAAGGGTAGGTTAATTTTAACATTGAGAGATAGACATTATCCAAATTGTAAAATCCAGAAAATCACATTGTTATAAATTTATAATATTTTATTTTCATTTTGACTGAGAAATTAGTGTTTGATCCCTCTGGAAAACAAGACTTAATACTTGGTGGCAAAACCCTTGTTGGCAAGCACAGCTTGATGATGAAGTTTGTGCACATGTCAGGAGGAATTGCTCCGCACTTCCAATGTTTGTAGATCATTTAAATCAATTAGATATTGAGGCTGTCGCTTGGCAACTCGGAGCTTCAACTCCCGCCATAAGTTTTCTATGGGATTAAGGTCTGGAGACTGGCCAGGCTACTCCTTGACCTTAATGTGCTTCTTCATGAACCAGTCATTTGTTGCATTGGCTGGTCCTTGTCTTACTGGAAGCCCCAGCCACGACTCAATTTAATGTCCTGGCGGAGGGAAGGAGGTTGTCACTCAGGATTTTATGGTATGTTGCTCCATCCATTCTCCCATTGATGTGGTGAAGTAGTCCTGAGCTTTAGCAGAGAATAAACCTCTCCAAAACATAAATGTTTCACTCCATGTTGTACAGTCGGGGACGGTGTTCTTTGCTTCATAGGCCGCATTTCTCTTCCTCCAAACACGGCGAGTTGAGTTAATGCCAAAGAGCTCAATTTTTGTCTCATCTGACCACAAAACCTTCTCCCAATCACTCACAGAATCATCCAGGTATTTACTGGCAAGCTTCAAACAGGCCTGCACATGTGCCTTCTTGAGCAGGGGGACCTTGCAGGCACTGCAGGATTTTAATCCATTATGGCATAATGTGTTACCAATGATTTTCTTGGTGACTGTGGTCCCAGTTGCCTTAAGATCATTAACAAATTCCCCCTGTGTAGTTTTAGACTGATCTCTCATCTTCCACATCATCAAGGATACCCCTCGAGGTGAGATTTTGCATGGTGCCCTAGATCAGTGTCGATTGACAGTCATGTTGTTTTATTTCTTCCATTTTTTTACTATTGCACCAAAAGCTTGTCTACTTCTCACCAGCGTCTTAATTATGGTTTGTAGCCCATTCCAGCTTTAGCAGGTCTATGATCTTGTCCCTGACATCCTTAGAAAGCTCTTTGGTCATGCCAATGTTGTAGAGGGTTAGAGTTGACTTATTAAACTTGAGTTGCTGGACAGGAGGTCTTTTAATATAGGTGGATGCTGTATAAGAAGCTGTCTTTAATGCGGTAACGAGTTGATTAGTAGCATCTAACTGGCTCTTAGGAGCCAGAAAATCTTAATGGCTGGTAGGGGATCAAATATTTATTTTCTCCTCAGGCAAAAATGCATATAAATTTAATATAATTTTTACCAAATGATGATTTTCTAGGAGTTTTATTTTGCATATTCTGTCTCTCACAATTAAAATTGACCTACCCTTAAAATTATAGACTGTTCATGTCTTTGTCAGTGAGCAAACTTACAATATCAAAATCAAAATAATTATTTCCTTCACTGTAGGTTTTGGTGGGTCTGAGTGAGTTAGGCTGTAGGTAGGTGGTGGCCCCCAGTTAGGTAAGCTGTAGGTAGTTAGGGCCCCAGTTACATAGGCTGAAGGTAGTTAGGGCCCCCTTTAGATAGATTGCAGGTAGTTAGGACTCCCTTTAGATAGGCTGGAGGTAGTTAGGGCACCCTTTAAATAAGCTGCAGGTAATTAGGACCCCATTTAGATAGTATACAGGTAGTTATGGTCCCCTTTTGATAGTATACAGGTAGTTAGAGCCAACTTTAGGTAGGTTGCAGGTAGTTAGGGCCCCCTTTAGGTAGGTTGCAGATAGTTAGGGGCCCCTTTAGATAGGAAGGAGGTAGTTAGGGCCTCCTTTAGATAGTATGCAGGTATTTAGGGCCCCCTTTAGGTAGTATACAGGTAGTTAGGGCCTCCTTTAGGTAGGTTGCAGATAGTTAGGGCCCTCTTTAGGTAGGCTGGAGGTAGTTAGGGCCTCCTTTAGATAGTATGCAGGTAGTTAGGGCTCACCTCTTAGAGGTTAGGAATGCAAGGTAGTTAGGCACCCCTTTAGTTAGTATGCAGGTAGTAAGGGCCCCCTTTAGATAGTATACAGGTAGTTAGGGCCCCCTTTAGGTATTATACAGGTTGTTAGGGTCCCCTTTAGATAGTATGCAGGTAATTATGGCCCCCTTAAGATAGTATACAGGTAGTTAGGGCCCTCTTTAGATAGTATGCAGGTAGTTAGGGCACCCTTTAGGTAGGCTGGAGGTAGTTAGGGCCCCCTTTAGATAGTCTACAGGTATTTAGGACTCCTTTAGATAGGCTTCAGGAAGTTAAGGCCCCCTTTAGATAGGCTGGAAGTAGTAAGGCCCCCTTTATATAGTATACAGGTAGTCAGGGCCCCTTTTAGGTAGGCTGGAGGCAGTTAGGGCCCCTTTTAGATAGTATGCAGGTAGTTAGAACCCCCTTTAGATAGTATGCAGGTAGTTAGGCCCCCCCTGTAGGTAATATGCAGGCAGCTAGGGCCCCATTTAGGTAGTATACAGCTAGTTAGTGCCTCCTTTCGATATGATACAGGTAGTTATGGCCCCTTTAGATAGAATACACGTAGTTATGGCCCCCTTTAGGTAGCATGCAGGTATTTATGGCCCCCTTTAGGTAGTAGGCAGGTATTTAGGGCCCTCTTTAGGTAGTATGGAGGTAGTTAGGGCCCCCTTTAAGTAGTATGCATGTTGTTAGGTTAGGTTGACAAAAGGAGTGTCTAGAAACTGTGTAAAACAAATGATAAATGTGATGTAAAGCATGTATGAGATTATTTTTGCCACAAATTGTGCCCGAATTCTGGTGCAATTGTCTTGATCAATGTGCCCCATGAGGTGTAAAGCATGAATGTCATTATTTCTTGGCGCAAATTGCAACAGGGTTCTGACACAACTGCCTTGAAATATGCTCCACTGGGTCTCATTTACCCAAACTGTCTAACAATAAGACTGTTTTTTGGCTTTAGCAACCAAACTGAGCTTTCATTTTTCCGAAGCAGTTTCAAAAATGAAAATTGAGGTCTGATTGGCTGCTATGGACAACACAGACAGTTTTACTGAAAGACAGTTTTGATAAATGAGGCCCAGAAAATAAAGTCACCTTCACCTGTTTCCCAAAGGGAGCTTGCTCAATTTCATTAGCACATGGTTATAAGAGCTGTCACTAGGACAATATAGTACTGCACTGTATTTTTGAGAGACACTGTTACACCACCCATCACTGCATGCACTGCACTAATATAGATGTTTTACAAGTACAATGTTAATATAAATTGGTTGGATCTTCCAATTAATTACATGCGCCAGTGAATAGCAGACTATGATGTTGTATGGTGAGTGTAGTTTCAAGATAACATATCTTATTAAAGAGCATTATATGATGAAATATTGTATTCTGAGGCCATTGTAAGGACCACTGTGAAGAGAATTGCTGATAATTTACGTAGTCATCTAATATATTAGCTAGTGTAAATCCAAAGCTCCAATATACTTCAAAGGCTATGAACATATTGCAACCATTGTTTACTGCTTCAAGGCGTCTAAAGTAAAAGCATCTTCGTAAAAAGTCTTCATTAAAAAATATACTGTTTCGCTTTGAAAAATTTCAATAAAAACAGTGTTTACAATATATATATACTGTTTTGTGCATACATCTCTTGTGTGAATCAATGGTTACAGACTAGCCCGATCTAAGCTTTTTTCCCCTGGAGCAAACATTCAGTTTGCTGCCTATGTTATATATCTAAATACCTTGTTTAAGGCAGAGTGGCTTGTCGGTATCTTCTTTGGCTCTTAGCCCTGATGGCATAAACCTATTGGTCTCAAACCATCATTATGCCCCTACGTTTTTCGAGTCTCTGTTTCGTCTTTATAAACTACAGACAGTAGACAATGGGCAGATTTAAAGGAATAAAATGTGACTACAGAATCAGACCACACAGAGGTTTTTTTTTTTTTTTTAGTCTGTCGTCATGGAGACAGATAGGTGTGTAAAATAACAAAGATGTAGGTTGAGGGAGGTATGGGGTGACTTGCGGTGCCCCCCGCGCCCACCCGTTTCAGTGCACCACCTGCACCCCAGGTTTTTCCCTGTAAGAAGAGGGGGGGGGGGTATGGGGTGAACTTGCTTTTCCCCAGCAACTCCCTCACCTCCAGGTTCCCCCTTTTTCCCCAGGTCCTTTTTTATTGCGGGGGAGGTGCGGTGTGGGACTCTGTAGTGCAGCGGCGCTTGAGAAATTGCGGCCAAACGGGTTCGGGGGGGAAAAAGAGGGGGTTTTTTACTCCCTGTCTTCCAAGGGGAGTGTTGCAGGCATCCAGTTCGCCCATATCTCAGCATCCAGCAGCTTAGCATACACACACATGCAGTTCCTGAGGGGTTTTCCTTTCCCACCTCACTGCTTTACCTGACCCCCTCATGGTCTTCACTATCCCCAGGCTTCTTGCTGAATCCTTTCTGCTTTTTAACCGATGCCTCCTCTCAAGACACACACCCACTCTTGAGGGGAACCTTTTCCCCCCGGGCCTTTCCCCGGGTTTTCGCTTCAAACTCTAACTATGTGCATGGCTCTTTTCACAGGGGCCTCTCCCCTTCTTTTCCCACGGGATTCGCCAACCCTCATCCCCGATAGAGGGGGCCCGCTCCTTTTGGTCACTTTTCTCAACTGGGACCCCTAAAACTTGTTCTACGGTTAAACTGGACATATTCGCCCTATTTCGCGCCGTACTGCGCCAATTGGGGGCGAGTACGTCCCAGTCATTATGGTAACCACAGTTTCATAGAGGGGAACTATGGTAAGTTTCCTCTCCCCGCTCGGCAATCGCACGGGGAGAGAAGTGACATGTCAATTTTCACGCCCTATCGCGCGAGAATAAGATTTTCTATGGGGGCCCGGGGGCTGCCGTCCCCCCCACCCCCCCCGACCCAGCACACGGGGAAAATTTCGGGGCGAAAAAGTCCCCCAATTATTGCGTGTGAACAAGCTTACGTCACCCAAATGCAGCTTTGCACAAGTTGGCCCCCTTCCCCGCCCCGCTCCTCCCCTCGAGTGGCCATCCTATCCTGGTTTCCCATGGCAACCCACTTCTGTCAACATCCCAACACAAGTATAACCCTTTTCAGGTGTGCAATAGAAGCTGCAAACACAAAAGGATGGGATATATGTAACCAAGACTGTTTGCAAAGTTGCCTTACTTTTCATTTTTTTAAATGCTTGTGAGCAAAAAATTGTGAAAATCTATATAACTCAATTTGACTCTATTATTGCAGATTTTTATCCAAATATTTTAGATTTTTATATTCATATTTTAAGCTGTTTTTGAGTTTTATTTCAAGCTTCATTTATTAAAGTTTTATGTGCTTGAAGGAGTATTCACATTCCCTGATTTGTTTAGGTTTGTCTACGGGGGATGATTTTTTTAAATGATTTTTAAAAGGGGAAAAATCTTTCTTGGGAAGGCCACCAATAAATTTTCGGTGTAAAGGGTTTTCTTTTCCTTTCAGACCTCACTGTGTTTTTTGCATAAAGCAAAGGCTTATGGGGGAAAAAAGCTGAGGAAAATCCAAGCGCACTCTATTGGAGTAGTTATCATCAATTCACATGTAGCTGCAAGCCTTTTTAATGTGAAAGGGGTTTGAGCCAAAACAGTTAAGTTCATTGCAGACGCTGTTTTGGGGGATTTTCCCCTCACAGTGCAGCTTTAAAATTTAAAGGTTGCTGGGGGGAGGCAAAAGTGGGTTAGAAGGGGGGAAAATCTCTCCTTGGGGGGTTTTCAAGCAGATTTAGTATTTAGAATCCGCAAAAAATCCGACTGTTAAAATCCTCCCATGACCTCAAAAGAAAATCCCGCTGTAGTCTACCAACTCGGATTTTTCTGAGGTTGGATTTCAAACTGATGGTTTTTTTAAAAAAACTGTTTCTATAATCCATGTTTTCTGGCCCCCAAAAAGTCCTGTAGAATTTACCATACAAACATCTCAGGCATGTTGCTTTTCCATCAGTTACCTACCTGTTCACCACCTCTGTTCAAACTCCCCATCAATAGTGCCCCACACACTAATTGTAGCCATAAACAGTGAAAGTGCCGCCAGAGGGTTATAAGGTACCTGTTTGTGCTACCAGTAGGTAATTAGGTAGATACCCAATATAAAAGGTAGGAACAAACCGCATATAGTAGGTAGGTCCCCAAAATAGGCAGGCAGATAGGTAAACACTTTCATGAGGTAGGTAAGACCCTCAAAATTAGTTAGATAAATAAGCAGACTCTTCCTATTACGTATGCAAATTCCCAACTAGGTAGGTAAGCCCCCATTAGGTATATCGGTAGGTAAACCTATATAGCTACCTGCCTATCTATCTAGTGGGGGGGGGGACTTATCTACCTAATGAGGGCTTTTATACCTAATGGGGATTAGGTATATAAGCCCCTATTAGGTAGATAATCCCCCATTAAATAGGTAGGTAGATAGGTAGGTACGTAGGCCCCCATTAAATAAATAGCTAGGAATTCATTCAGATAGATATGTCTACCATTAGATAAGTATTACCCTCTATTAGGTAATAGGTAGGCCCCACATTAAATAAGTAGGTTGTAGGCTTTCCATTAGACAGATAGGTAGGTATGGCTCCTGACAGGTAGGTAGGTTGTCCTGCCAATAGCTAGACAGGAACCCTTGTAGGTGGGTAGGTATAAAGTTCCCCTCTGTCAGTAGGTAAGTATATAGGTCTCATTGTTAGGTATAAAGGCCTCCCAGTAGGAAGATAGGTATATAGTGCTCCCAAGTAGGTAGGTAGATAAAGCCCCCTGTAGGTAGGAAGGTATATAGTGCACTCCAGTAGTTAGGTATATAGGGCCACCAGGTAAGAAGGTATATAGGGCCCCCAGTAGGTTGGTAGGTAAATAGTGCCCCCCAGTAGGTAAGTATATAGTTCACACCAGTAGGTAGGTATATAGCCCTCCCTCAGTAGGTAGTTATGTTTATACTGCCCCCAAATAGGTAGGTATATAGTGCTCCTCAGTAAGTCGGTAGATCTATAGCGCTCCCAACATAGGAAGGTAGGTATATAGGATCCTCCAGTAGGTAGATATACAGTGCCCCCTAGTTGGTATACATATATGTAATATATATAGATATTGCCTCCAGTAGGTAGGTATAGGGAGTTCCCCATGAGTCAGGTATATAGTGCCTCCTGGTGGGTAAGTAGGTATATGTTTCCCCAGTAGGCAGGTACTATATAGTGCCCTTAGTTATACATGGACCCCTCCTCTCAATTAAAAAGAAAATAAATAATACTAACCTCTCCCCATTCCCTCATTGAACATCTTGCGTTTCTACTTTGTGCCCAGCACAGACAGTGTGATGAAATCATATCGCCTGCGCTGTGGCACTGTAGAGGAGTCAGTGGGGCAGGAGGCTGCTGGCTCTCTGCTCCAACGTGTAAGTTTTTCTATATAATTTGAAGTCTCCTCTTATAACAATAACATCTTTGCTAGCCCATATTTATACCTAGACATACTAGATCCTGCTTGGAGAGTATTATTGTTTTTCACAACCCCTCCATCAGTCATGTCCCTTTCATAGGCACAGCTAGTAATAGGAACTAGCAAAGCTGAAATGTCAGTCACCGCTGTAGACCCGCACACAGTCTGCACTGGAAGTGTGCACCTGAAGAGGCTGTGAAAAGTGAAAACAGTTATATGGGACAACCCTTTTTAATGCATTAAAATTAACATTAACATTTGAGGTTGATGTCCATATATTTTAGTTAGGGATGCATTTCTTACAAAGGGTTAAGTGTTGCATTATTTTGGTAAAGTATATTAATTCCTGTAAAATGTCTATTTATGTAATTAAAACAAATGTTGACTTTCCTACCAGAAATAAATCTATGTTAAAAATTCCTTCTAGGACATTACCCTTTAAAAGTGAATCGTGGAGAAGTCATAAGGAAATATTTAGGGTTCTTATGAGGTCACATAGGATTGTTTGAGTTACTGGATGCTTAGAAGATCCAAAAATTATTTAATATGATAATCATTCTTTCTTGAACTCTTATCCTAGATTGACCCCCTAGTTTTATGTCTGCCCTGTACTTTGTTTACTAGACATTCCATCTTTTACATTTACTAAAGAACGTCTTCTGAAATCAGGCCAAGCAGAGGGATTGACTGAGGAGGCACAGTGCTAAATCTTCTTTCCAACGTAGGAGTCCACAAATGAATATTTTTCTATACATTTCTTTTGATGCTCAAATAAAAAACACACACTCTGAAGTGACTACATACAGAGAAAACTTTGAGATTCTCGGTTCACATATTTTGATCAAAAGATGTTTAAGCTGCCCACGACTTTCAACGTGATCTCAAATAGGGCAGTCCTATCCTATCTTTTATCTCTCAATAGAGCCTCCAGGCCTCTCACTGGGTCAACAGACCTCCTTTATCCAGAGAGAAAAAAATAAAAAAACACCCTACCTGCAGGCTGCACTTCTTATGACAGCCTGTGAGAGTGGGCGGGTGCAGAAAGCCAAAATGGAGGCACCCTTTCCTCCCCATATAGGTTAAAATCAATATACACCAAATATAACGTATGGTTCTGCACAAAAAACATTTCTGAAAAAACGTATGCAAACCTGGGTGCCACTGACAGGGTTGCGGCACACATATATATATACATGTACACACGCACACCACTGCCAGCGGCACACTACTGCAAAAAGGGCAATACATTACGTGGAAATCCCTAAAGAAGCATTTATGCTATCTATCATACATGAAAAAACTTTGAGATTCTCGGTTCACATCTTTTGATCAAAATATGTGAACCGAGAATCTCAAAAATTTTTCATGTATGATAGATAGCATAAATGCTTCTTTAGGGATTTCCACGTAATGTATTGCCCTTTTTGCAGTAGTGTGCCGCTGGCAGTGGTGTGCGTGTGTACATGTGTATATATATATATATATATAATATATATATATATATATTATATATATATATAATATATATATATATATATATATGTGTGCCGCAACCCTTTCAGTGGCACCCAGGTTTGCATAAGTTTTTTCAGAAATGTTTTTTTTGTGCAGAACCATACGTTATATTTGGTGTATATTGATTTTAACCTATATGGGGAGGAAAGGGTGCCTCCATTTTGGCTTTCTGCACCCGCCCACTCTCACAGGCTGTCATAAGAAGTGCAGCCTGCAGGTAGGGTGTTTTTTTTATTTTTTTCTCTCTGGATAAAGGAGGTCTGTTGACCCAGTGAGAGGCCTGGAGGCTCTATTGAGAGGTAAAAGATAGCATAGGACTGCCCTATTTGAAATCACGTTAAAAGTCGTGGGCAGATTAAACATCTTTTGATCAAAATATGTGAACCGAGAATCTCAAAGTTTTTTCATACATACAGAGAAGGCACAGGATGGCAGCTATCCTTCGTATTTATTGTAAAACTGGAGTCAACGGAAGCATTGTTTTACTTAATAGACCACGACATAGAGTGATTATATCTAAATCTTCTCTCAGTAGCTGTAATCCATTTATGCATAGAAACTTTGAAGGAAATGTATGAAAACTGTCTTTGTCTAAGACTTTCTTTGTTGTCCATAGGGGAAAAAATCTCTCCTTGTGGAAAGGAACCAATAAATTGGTCAGTGTGAAGGTTTACTTGCCATTCAGACCTCACTGACTGTTTTGCATAAAGCAAAGGCTTATGGGAAAAGAGCTGAGAAGCTCCACAGTGCACTCTATTTGATATAGTTGTCCTCAGTTCACATGTAGCTCGCATTAGCCTAGCAATGTGAAAGGGATTTGAGCCAAACCCGTTAAGTTCAACTACAGACAGCTGTTTCGGGGTATTTGTCCCTCATCAGTGGAGTGTAGAACTTACTGGTTGGCTGGGTGAGAGGCAAGAGTGGCTTCGAAAGGGTAAAAAAAAATCTCTCCTTGAGGAGAGGAACCAATAAATTGGTCGGTGTGAGGGTTTATTTGCCATTCAGACCTTTGTTGTCCATAGCAAACAATCAGAGTTCCCTTTTCATTTAATATAGTGCTCTGAAAAAATGAAAGGTGAGCTCTGATTGGTTGCTATGGGCAACAAAGAAGGTCTTAGACCTAGACAGTTTTCATACATGTTCTCCTTTGTTTTATCTAAAAACAGTGCCACTTTTGATAATTGGGTTTGCTTGTTATTAAAGCTTAACCTCTTCGGCCTAGTCAATACTGAACTTATAATGCTCGCCCACTGTCTTTTGCTGTTGCTGAAATTTGCCGTGGTTGGTGGCTCGCTGTGTTTTAAGAATGGAGCTGTAACTAACAGCTCCATTCCAGAGCACCCACTGACCATGGCAGTAATTGAGGAAAGCTCCAGTTCCCAGCCTTGGATCTTTCTAATACCTCCATCTGGTCAGGTTAAGGGTTTCCCAATGACTTGATTTGAAACTGGGGAGATACTATGTAATCAGCAGTGGGGACCTAGAGAGTTGTCTGTGATAGAAGCCTGCTGTTAACACAGACTTATGGATGCAGCAAGGTTCTGCTTGGCAGTGGAATCATGGCTTTTCGTGTTATCTACTCATATTAGTAAACAAAGGCCTTTGAAAATCATTAAAAAGTTGAAATAACATTCTGTGCTGTGATACCATGGTGCATTATCTTTTGTGTTTAGTTTTGCAGTGTTTCAAAAAGCCACTGCCAGCTTCAGTCCCACACTTTCTGGTAAGGATTTGGTTTGTGGTTTTACAGAAGTGACTGGCATAATAGCTCTGCTATTCCTAGCTGAGTTTATTACAGGGATATTGATAACAGAAGAGTATAAACAATATGGTAGCGAGCTACATGGATCTAAAGGGTTAAAGTTTACCAGCAACCTAGACAAACAAGCTGCTGTTTTACTGATAAAACACAGCAGGGTCAAACAGGGCTGCTGGAGCACTGAGAACAGAGACATGGTTAGTAACTTAGGGAAGCTTGCGTAAACAAGCAGTAGAAAAGGTCTCCTCTTTCTCTGAAATCAAGCGAAATTGGGACAGCAATGTATTTGGTAATGGTCTTTATTTACCTTTGCCCACATGTTTAAATCTAATCATTGTAGTGTGAAAACTCCCTCTAAGGGCTTGTTCAAACAGCGTTTTGGATCCTTATTACGGATCCGTTTTTGACAGTTGAAAAGCGCATCCAGTGGACAGGTGCCAAAAGCGGACTCCATTATCTCCTATGGGCTTTCACTTGCATAAAACGCAAAAAGAATTGACATGTCAATTCTTAAAGCGGATGCGAAAAGTGCAGTGCAGGAGAGCCCTCAAAAGCGCATCGCCGATCTGCCGTGAGAACGGCGATGCGCTTTTGCCATTGAACGCAATGTTAATCACACTGACAATGTTAGATCCGTTTTGGGGATCCGTTTTGGGGATCCGTAAAACGGATCACAAAAACGTCGTGTGAACAAGCCCTAAGGAGTAGCCTGTTTATAATGACACAGAGTATAATGAACTAGCATACAGGCGTATGTCAAAACATGTATGTAAAATAGAGTTATTAGATAGCTATCCAATTCATGTGATTACAATACAATTAATGAAAAATTAATGAAATAGAAAGGTCCCCATAAAAATAAATAAAAGTGAAAAATTTAAAAAAATATTGCTCATACATAAGAAATCTGAAGAATTATTTTAATTTATTTAGTACAAAGAAAGAAAACAATGTAAAAAAAGTTTTTTTCTATTTTCTAGACACAAAAATATCAATTTATATGTTTCTCTAAGGCTATGTTCACACGGCTAATTTGCGGTACTAATTTTCGCCCCGCAATTACGCGGTGTGGTTGGGGGGGGGGGGGGAGCGGGGGAGTAAGCAGGGGGCCGGCACTTCGCCGGCCCATAGACTATCACTGCTAGCGGCGGGCGGGGAGAGGAGACGTAATCCATAGTTCTCTATGAGAACTGTGAATTACCGTAATGAATGGGCCGTTTTCGGCCCGTAATTGGCGCACTTCGGCGCGTAATTACGGACCGAAATACGGCCCATTTTAAGCCGTGTGAACATAGCCTAAACTGCAAAGAAAAAAAGCTTTTTCTGTATGACTGCTGAAATGCAGAAAGTCAAAAACAGCAGGGATGATGTGTTGTTGTTTCTCCACCTCATCAACATGTCAGGTTAGTCTGACAGTGTCAGCTTGGTGCTTCTCACTCTGAATGAGGGCTCACAGGCAGGTAAGGCCATCAACTGTGTATAACATTTTGCATTTTGACTTCTGATAAGGCCATGGATTCATGGTAATCACTGCTGCCTACACATTTCTTTTTTTTATAAGATTGTATGAACTTATTCATTGAAATAAAAAACATTTTTAAATATATTTTAAATCATTTTACCAGCAAAACAATTCAATTGCATTTTATTCCATACATAAATTACTGTATATGAAGTATTATACATAGTCTCACATTATTATGACCACCAGCTAACATCCAGAGTAACTGCTGAGTGCAGCACAGACAGCAGCTAGACGGACTGGGAGTGACTCAATAAAGTCCTGGTAGTTTGTCACAGGTATCTGGAACCATGATGACCTCATCCCAAAACAGGTGCATATTGTCACATTAGAAGAGCTGCAGTGGGCCGTGACTGCAACCCAGCCCACTATCCCTGCCTACTTGGCCTGTTGCTCTAGATTGCAGACCCCAAATGGGTGGCAAACCCTACGCTACTCAGTGCAGGACCATCAGGAGAAAGCAAGGTTGATTAGTCTCGGTCAGCAACAGTACGGATACATCAGGCCAAGAATCAGAAGACAAAAGAATAACCGGAGGAGAGCCAGGGGTCAGAACACTGTCAGGAGCACGGTACCAAATCAGAAGACAAATTGAGGTCAAGAACAAGCCGAGCTCAGGTAATTAGGAATGCATAATCTGGGAACACAGGGAAAACATGCAGGGATCACCTTTCACAGGAAAGGCCTGAAGGAATTGAGGAGGTTTAAATAGTGTGCCCAGACACCGCCATTGTAGCTGATTGATGCGGTGTCCAAG
Organism: Phyllomedusa bahiana; assembly: GCA_025379985.1. Taxonomy (NCBI): domain Eukaryota; kingdom Metazoa; phylum Chordata; class Amphibia; order Anura; family Hylidae; genus Phyllomedusa; species Phyllomedusa bahiana. The sequence continues at coordinate 2,741 of JAODAL010062536.1, read as the reverse complement.
CCCTCCTATTGGCCTGTGTGACACACTCTCCGTTAAGAGAGGCTGTAGAGCTGTCACTCCTGAGCCCACAAGCAGAGCCTCTCCCAGGGGGTGGACCCAGGCCAGACAGATTAACCCTTGCAGGGTGTTGCACAGCACAAGCAGGAGGCTGGCACATATGGGGGATCTTTAGAGCAAACACAATGATTGATGTGATCCCAAAGATATTTAATTGGATTTAAAGAGGTTTTCTCACTATGAAGACCATATCTGTAATGATGGCGATAGTAAAAATAAGCACTTTTGCAATAGGTTTGTATTACCTAAATCATTTAGTATAGCAGCTATTAGCTAATTTGTGTGTCTAGAGCTAAATCTGAAGCCTGGGGGTTGGGCCACACCCCCTTTGCTGTGAGTGGCTGCCTGATATTTAGTTAATTCCTGGCCAGTACACGCCCTCATACTGTGATTGACTGACCTCACTCCCCTCTGAGCTGTGTAAAACTGAAGCTGAAACTGGCTTTCTATGCTGGCTGCTGTCTGTGTCCATGTTCTCATTGTCTTTCACTCTCTCTGAGCTGTATAATAAAGGCTAACTGTTTACACCAATACAAGTGTTCTGGTTATAAGGAGCTTGTGGAGGGAGGTGACAGCTCTGCATGTATGAGAAATGATCATTGTAGGAGCACTGCAGATCTGTGACATCCACTCCTTCCCACTGTTCACACAGAATAATGATGTCACCTCTCTTCAGTGAGGGAACATATGCCTACTGGAAGGAGAGACCTGCCCCTGAATTTGAAGCTGTAAACTCGATAGAAAGCTCAAGATGCCTGTACTGAGAAAACCCCTTTAAGTCTAGGGAATTAGGGGTCTGGATTATACCTGAAAGTCTTGGTCATGCTCTTTCAACTATTGTCAGACATTTCTAGGCTTGAGACATGTTACATTGCCTTGCTGTAATATCCCACCTGCCCTAGGAAAGACAATCAGCATGTATGGATGTACTTGAAGTGCAAAGATGTATTCACACCCAAATTGCTAGAGTGGAGCCACAGAATGACATGAAAATTTTCTCTAGACCACAGTACTGCCATCATCAGTATTTTGTCGATGAGCTGCTCCTCTGCAGCCTGTCGGTCTGCCCTTACGCACCTGCATGGCTGATGCATGCCTCTTATATCAATGGCACATGGTTCTCCACAGTTTCCACATCACTTATTCCATTTGGCTATTAACGATTCAATTTCATCAAAGCAGCACATTAATAGTTCACTAACTTTGCAGTTTCAGAAATACTGCCACCCTTGCTCCAAAAGCCAATAGTCAGCTGTTTAACCCCTTAACGACCTTGGGAGTATGAGTATGTCCCAGGGCCGCTAAGGGGCTTTGCAGGGGGATCGCTCCGCGACCTCCCCCCCGCACAGCCGGCGGGTCTTAGCGGCTAATCGCCGCTAACACCCGGCAGTAACAGCGCCGGCGGGTGGCTCCGCCCGCTGGCGCTGTTTTACCCATCAGACACTGCGGCAAAGATGGCCGCGGCGTCTGAATGAACGGCGATCGGTGCCGCGCACCGATCGGTACAGTCTTCGGCACCAATCCGACGACCGGGCATGGTGGTGGGGAGCCTTGTGAAGGCTCCCGTCACTTACCCTGGCCGGTTTGCCCCACGTCCGTCCGCAGACAGGAGGTGGGGAAACCGCCATCTTTGTACACCCTAATGCATTGCTTATGCAATGCATTAGGTTGTATTAACAATCTCGCCTCCTAGTGGTCAAGCACCATATGGGGACTAAATGTTACAGTAAAAAAAATAAATAAAGTATTAAAGTACAAAAAAAAAAAAAGTAATAAAAGTTCAAATCAACCCCCCCTTTCCCATTTTACAAATAAAATCATTAAAATAATAAAAAAGTTACACATATTTGGTATCGCCGCGTCCGAAAAAGTCTGATCTATAAAATAAAAACATCATTTATCCCGCACGCTGAACCGTAGAAGAAAAAAAATTCCAAAAAGCCAAAATTGCGTTTTTGGTCATTTTACGTCACTCAAAAAATGGAATAAAAATGATCAAAAAAGTCGCAAAGCATTCCAAACTACTAGCGATAAAAAGTACACTTCAGCCCGCAAAAAATCCCCCCTCACTGGGCGTCCGTAGGTGTTATACAAAAGAGTTATTGGTCGCACCCAAAAATGGCGCCGCGCGCAAAAAGTCAAAAATAGAAAGTGTTTGGAATTTTTTTACGGTACCAAAACATAAAGGAAACCCTACATGTTTGGTATTGCCGGATGCGTAACAACCTGTAGAATAAAGATAACACATTATATTTACCGAAATTTTAAAAGCCGCCGTAAAAGCAAATCACCCAGAAACATGGCGAAAATACGTTTTTTTTCACAATTTGTCCACTTGGAATTTTTTGCGGTTTCCTAGTATATTCTATAGCATAGTGAATAATATCATTAGAAAGTACATCTTGTCCCGCAAAATAAAATCCCTCATGTGTCTATGTAGGTGGAAAAATAAAAAAGTTATGGCTTTCAGAAGGCGAGGAGGGAAAAACGAACGTGTCACAAAAAAAACCCCCCGGGTCCTGAAGGGGTTAATTCATGGCATCAAATATGGCTATTTGTATACACAGCCTGCCCCACACCTTATACACTACTCACATAAAAGGAGGGGTTTTGGCTGAAATTTCAGGATGAACATAACATTTCTTGATTTTTTTTTAAATGAACTAAATGAGAACATCTCTAAA
>JAODAL010062535.1:0-19705 GCA_025379985.1 Phyllomedusa bahiana | reverse complement strand
ATTTTTTTTTGTTAAGGCACTTCTCACAGACTTAGAAAGTACTTTGTTGAGGGGCAAAATACTACAACTAGTATGTTAAAAACGTTTTAATCATACATGTAAACTCTCCCGTTTTTGGCGGGGGGGTCCCGCTATTTGGGGTCCCCTCCCGCCCTCCCGGGGGAGTTGGCATTCCTCCCGCCGCTAGTGCGCTACTCTGGCGCCGCCGGGCCGCTCCTACAGGCGGGTAAAGCGGCCACTGCGCCCGCTTCACCCGCCCGGAGTCTCGCTGTGCAGGGGGGAGGGCAGGAGGGATCGTTTCCTCTCTCCCTCCTCCCCCTGTATGTCCGGCGCCGGTGTGTGTGCCGCCACATACAGGTCCAGCGGCGCAGGGAAGTGACCGCGCGGCTGCAGGGGAGCGACGCGCGGCTTGCTCTCACTTCCCCCTGCGCCACCTGAAGAGATCGTCCGGAGCGGCCATGCCTGCAGGAGCCTGGTGAGGTAAGTGGATTTTTATTATTTTTTTTTTATTAGCTATATGGGGGGGCTCGCCTGGCAACAATGGGGGCACTACCTGGCAACAGAGGGGACATCTACCTGGCAACAGAGGGGGCACTACCTGGCAACAGAGGGGGCATCTACCGGGCAACAGAGGGGGCACTACCTGGCAACAGAGGGGGCACTACCCTGGCAACAATGGGGCCGACTACCTGGCAACAGAAGGGCATCTACCTGGCAACAGAGGGGGCATCTACCTCGCAACAGAGGGAACCCACCTGGCAACAATGGGGGCACTACCTGGCAACAAGGGGGGCACCTACCTGGCTAACAATGGGGGCACCTACCTGGCTAACAAAGGGGGGCACCTACCTGGCTACAGAGGGGGCATCTACTTGGCTACAAGGGGGCATCTACCTGCCTGTAATGGGCACGACCTGCTTATGGGGGGTTAACAACCTGGCTAAAAGGGGCATCTACCTGGCTTTCTTCCAAAGCCGTTATGCAGTTAGGTGGAGTGGGTGGTGGCTTTTTGAAGGGGCGTGGCATACCAACAAGATGGGCGTGTCAATGCAAATTTTTGGGCGGCGGGTAAGCGCGCCGCCCACTAAAGTCTCCTGCTTTTTCATTTTCAAGAGTTGGCAACTATGGTTTTAATATACTCACCATTGCTGCCAGTCTTTTTTGTTGCCCATCTCTAGACATGCATGCCTGCCCACTGGATTCCTTCTACTAAGCAGTATATGTCTGTACATGTGCTAGCAGGTATTCAGTTGTACATAGCCAATGGAGGGTTAAATATACCCTTAAATCTGCCTAATTGCCTCTTAAAATCGGTAATATTTTAAGGTATAGTTAGAAACTTTTTAAACTCCTTTGTCTTGGGAAAGATGGATTGAAGTAGAAGGTGAAGGTCCCTGTGCAATTGCATCTTTTGCTGTCATAATGTGATAAAGGACACTCTAAAAACCCCAGCAGGCACTAAACCTATGCAAACACTGAATTTATGGAGCATTTTAAGCTGCACTACGGCTATCCTTTTTACATTTAGAAAATGTATTTAGTGCACATTTTGATCAAACTGTGTATGCTGAGCTACTAGATCAAGGTAACCTCTTCAGCTAACATCTATAGTTGTCTCTCCAAAGGCTGCATTCACACTGATAATAAGGGCCTGAGACAAATAGGTTGAGTACAGTACAGCGTCTCTTCCAAGTGTCCTATGCTAAAACAGACAAATATTAGCCAGCACCTCCAAGCACAAATAAAACAAAAGGCTGTTGTAATCTGACTGTGTATATATGTCCTCTCCATTCAGTGTAGATTGTAAACTCAAATTGGGCACGGCTTATACCTTCTCGTTTCTGCCTCTGCAATTTAGTGTAACTATTGTATTGGCATGGTTACCTATTATAGTTAAATATTGTACAATCTGAAATACAGTGATTAATGCATAACTTCAGTCTACAACACTCTTCATTAAGTGAACATATGTAGAAGTTAATTAACCCCTTCCTTGTGGAGCCTTTTTTTCACGCTCGTTTTCCCCTCCCCTTCTTTGCAAAGCCATAACTTTTTTATTTTCCAACATACATAGACACATGAGGGCTTTTATTTTGCAGGACAAGATGTGATTTCTAATAGTGTCATTCACTTTACCATAGAATATACTGGAAAACTGCAATAAAAAATTCTAAGTGGGGCAAAATGTGAAAAAACTTACTTGCGCCATGTTTGTGGGAGTTTTGCTTTTACGGTGTTCGATATTCAGTGTAATTGATGTGTTATCTGTATTCTACAGGTGGATATGAATCCAGCAATACCAAACATATAGGGTTTTCGTTATGTTTTAGTACCATTAAAAAAATCAAAACACTTTCTATTTTTCTAATTTTTGCCACGACGCCATTTTCTGTGACCAATAACTTTTTTGTACTTCTACCTACGGACTTGAGTGAGGCGGAATTTTTTTTTGCAAGCTGTAGTGTGCTTTTTATTGGTACCAGTTTGAAATACATGCGACTTTTTTGATCACTTTTATTTAAATTTTTAGGTGACCAAAAAACCCGCAATTTTAGTATTTGGAATTTTTTGTCTTCTACGGTGTTCGGCGTACGGGATAAATATTAAATATTTAAATGAATCAGACTTTTTTTGAAGGCAGCGATACCAATTATGTGTAACTTTATTTTATGTTTTTTATTTGTAAAATACCAAAATGGGGGTGACTTTTAATACATATATAAATTTTTTATAAAAAAAAATATATATTGTTTTACTTTAACATTGATGCTCCTACAGGATGTGTCATCACTAGGGGGCACAATCATTTCTACAGCCTATTGCATTGTATAGACAATGCATTACGCTGTACTAAGATTAGGGTGTACAAAGATGGGCAGGAAGGAGTAAAACAAAAAACATGGCGACAATGGAAACCTTCACCAGACTTCCTGCTGCCATGACAACCGATAGGGACCTCACAATCTTGCCATGGGAGCCCCGACCGGAATGAGGAACGGTGCTCAGCACCATTCTCATTCATTTAGACGCCACGGCCGTGTTTGTCGCGGTGTCTAAATAATTAAACAACATCCTGGCTCCATCCTGTGCTGTTACCAGTGGTTGTTAGCTGCAACTAGCAGCTGGCTGTGTTGCGTAATTGCGTCGCGATCCCTCTACAAAGCCCCTTACCGATGCTATGACATGCTCATATATCAAGTGTCGGTAAGGGGTTAAGATGTTAAAGAGGTTTACTCATCTGGCTATTTCGTAGAGCCTTCTTTTCACAGTCAGCTTTGGGCTCCCACTCCTTTTTAGGCTGTGGCAGTTCTACAGCAATGCCTGACATTTCAGCTCTGCTTTTCCTAGCTGAACATGTTAGAATATGGTCACATAGCTTAGTTTGGGGTGCATGTCGCCGCATATTGCGTTTAATGTGTGCGGAAATGCGCCCCGCACTTACAGTAATCCGTAGCTCTCGGACCTCTATGGATTACGCCTCGTCCCCCCACGCGTAGAATGCGCTTGTGATAAGTGACATCGCCGCGAGTACTGCATGTCGTTGGGGCCACCCCCCCCCCCCCCGTGCCTCTGGAGTATGCGCTGATCAGCGCAAGCTCCCGAAACACAAGGTGTATTGCGGCGCGTACTGTATGCACCGCAATACACCGTGTGAACATACCCTTAGAATGACATTGGTAATAGAGGTATCTTAACAGCAGGGCACAAGGAGAAGGCTAACCGTTTGGCTGATAAGGCACAGCAGGGAGATATGTTACCAACTCGGTCAGGGCTGCTAAAAGCAGAGAGAGGTGGTTGGTAACTAAGGGAAGCTTTTGTAAACAAGCAGAAGATACAAACAGTTCTAACTCTGAAATTGTGCAAAATCAGAAACGCAGTATATTTGGTAGTAGTCTTGAATTACGCTATGATTTCCTCCTTTAAATGGACTATGTGGCCAGGGCAAACTTTTGTGAAATGGAAGATATTGGAGCTGCTGCTGGGAACCCTGATACTGAGTTACTATCATTAGGTTACACTGCTTAGCTTCAGAACACATGAATTAATGGACCACAAACTTAGGAGTTGTCACTCTCATTTGAGGTCCTGATATAGTTCACGAGACACTAACACTTCTAAAGTCTAAACTCTATGGACAGAGCTTGTTCTTACAGTCACTGTGTAGATTAGATTGTGAACACAACAAAGAGACCATGTAATGTTTCATACAGGATATACACTACAAAATATTAGGTTTTAACATGCTAAAACTAACAAAGATTATTTTTACATCCTGAACTATTCCTTTTATTTGTTAACACAGACAAACAAATGGCATAAACCAATTTAACTCAGTGGAATAATCTTAAACTTGGCACAAATATGATTTTTGTCCACACCTTAAATGCTCTGCAATGCTGACATACCATCAAATCATATTATAATCCTCTTACACATTGGGCAAGAACAAAAAACAGATTGATTCCAAGTAAAATGGCAAATTGTACCTGGTATTTATATTAGGTTTAAATAACCATACCCTCCTATGAAATTGGCACTAGAGAGTATGCAGGATTAAGATGTGAAATTACAGTGTGAGCGTAGAGGGACACAGGAACAGTTATGGGGGTGAGATTGTTAAAGGGGTGTTCCGGGAGTTAAGAGTACTCATTGGTCTGTCGGGGCATGATAAAGAATAGGAAATAAGAATTATACTTACCCCCCTGCTGCTCCCGTTCAGTCCCAGTCCATTCACCTCTGCTGAAGCAGTAAACGGACATCGTTCACCTGACAGATGCAGCTAATCACAGGCCGGAGTGGTCACGTACACATGACATTGTGGCAGTGTATAGAGCTATTTATTTTAGAGCAGAATATGAAAAACATTTTTAGGGGTGTGAAAAGGCACAAGGTGCCATGAATGGGCGATATGTGTCACAGAGATGCCTGGCTTCAGTTATTTGGTCAATACCCTTAGGTTAATGACACCTTGTATAAGTAGCATAACTGCTCGTAAGCAGCTTATCCGGGCCGATTTTTGTAACTGGAGTAGTCTAAGAGCTGGGTGAGATGACTACTCCTATGTATCCAGGTCAGGTTTTGCCTGGCCCATTTAAATGGAACTTGTCACATAGATTATGCCCGCCTTGCTAAGGACAGTACAAGCTAGTGACAGACCTGCTGTTTCCAGTGCTGTGTCCCTTATTCTTTAAGATGCAGCAGTTTTAAAGCATTTAAAGGAGTTGTCTCCCTACAAAGTTTCATAGGCTGCATGAATGAAATACTCTGTCACTTCCTGGTTCAAACTGACTGTAATTTGTATAAGCTCCATGGTGAATCCAGCTCTGTGTTTTCAGTTGCAAATTAGTTCAGATTAGCTCAGAAGCTTCTGAAACTACTAACAGGACTTTTTATCTGATCCCTCAAACAAAAGCCCTAATTACAGTGCTGTTTACTTGAGATAAATCAAGTTTTTTACTGCCCAGCAGCACAGAGGCTGCAGCGACCTGTGTGATGACATCACTCACTGCTATCACATAGAACAAACAGCAGGGGGGAGAATTGTTTACAGGTCGGTTACTGTGGGAACTGAAACAGCCAGGGAGGTCATAAATTCACTTGTATCTCCTTAAGGAAAACAGATGAACAAAGCAATATATTTGGAAAATGTCTTTATTTTGTGTTCCCTACAATTTGAAAGCTATTCTTTGTAGCGAGACAACCTCTTTAATGCTCAAATCTTATTCATGAGCAGGTGTTAGCCATGCCCACCAAAGGCAACCCCCGCCCACTGACAGTTATTCTCATGTTTCTACCTATTCAAAGTAATGGGTTTATCAGTCGAGGTGAGCGGGCTAGCCTCAGGTGGGCGGGGCTTGTAAAAACTGACTCATGACTCTTTTCTGGCTGAAAACTGCAGATTTGAGCACTCAAAAACTACAGCATCTTACAGAATAAGGAGCACATCGCTGGAAACAGCAGGTCTGTCACTAGCTTGTACTGTCCTCAGTAAGGGGGGAATAACCTATGTGACAGGTTATTTTTAAGCCAGGAGACTTAGGTGAGCTGGGGTGTGGTTCCCAGTTTGGTTGTCTGACTGGGGGCAAGCCTTTGATTGCCACAGTCCCCTGATCTTGCTGGGGAAAGAACCTGTGAATTGTGAGTTATCTAACACAGACTGTGTTAATCTTATGCTTACCGGCTGAAGTCAATCCACGTATTTTTGCTTGTTTTGTTTCTGCGGCTAAATAAAAGCCATAAAACTACTAAACAGAAGCCAAGGACTTTGGGTGACATGTCCCAATATGAATGCGCCATAATATGGGTGTATTTGCAACCAAAAAACTTTTGACGCCATATTCTCAATATAAATGAACTGTACCGTATTTTTCGGACTATAAGGCGCACATAAAAGCCTATGATTTTCTCAGAAATCGAAAGTGCGCCTTATAGTCCGATGCGCCTTATATATGAATCAATTCTTCACTTGGTTTTTAGCTTTGCTCAGAACGTATTTACAGCTAATTTAGTGACACTTATTTGCAACTGATTTGTAACTGATTTCCGATCGTAAATACGTTCCGAAATCAGTTACAAATTAGTTGCAAATAAGTGTCACTGGCACGTATTTCGCGCCGGAATTACAATCCCCATGCGAAATACGGCACAATAAGTGGCAGGACCATTGTAAATCCGACCGTATTGCGGCCGCAATCCGCGGCGGCAATACGGCATGGAAATATGTACGGGTATTGATTTTTGTTACAACTTTACAAGTTGAAAGTTATTGTGAAAGTGTTGAATAAAGTTTAGCTTGCGGTCTGAGCTTTGTTTCATTTAATGCGCCGCGCCTTATAGTCCGGTGCGCCTTATAGTCCGGTGCGCCGTTTATTTGAAGGTAGGTGCCTGAGCAGGCGCACGTGGTTATTGCGCCTTAGGCCCTGTTCAGACGGGTTAATACTGGATGTTTGCGCAAATTACGGGCTGAATACGTCCTAGTAACTACAGTAATTCTCCCTGCTCGCCGAATACGCCGAGGGGGGGAGATAATTGACATGTGAATTACCAGTGGCGTATACGCGGCGCTGGTAATGAATGTCTATGGGCCCCCCGCTCCCGCCCCCGGCCACACGGCGTAATTGCGGGGCCTAATTACGTCCCGCAGTTAAGCCGTGTGAACAAAGCCTTATAGTCCGGTGCGCCTTATAGTCCGAAAAATACGGTAATATACGAAAACTAGATGCATTGTGCGCTGGGCATGGAGCTAAAAGGGCGCATTAAATATAGTAGAAATGATACGCTGTGTGCCTCCATAACGCAATGCACCTATTGAGGCACATTACATTCACTAGCACTGATTCGCTATGCGCCTCGATTGCGCAATGCGCCTTTTTCGGCACTTTACGTTTACTATGCAAGGTATACCAGACACCAGATTTTTGAAAGTATTGTACTTTCAGGCACATATTACACTGATTAAATGTGCGTAAAATCTGCCTTGACGACGCCAATTTTCGGACATGTCGCCTTTTGTGTTTTGCTTGCTACCATTTAAGCTGAGTCCCAAAGGAGGCATTATATGTAGAGATGGGCGAATCGATTCTAACGAAGTGGAATTCGTTTAGAATTTCAGGAAAACTTCGGTTCGGAACGAAGTCGAACTTTGGGGTACTTCGGGTGAACGAAGTGTGCTTTTGATTGATAAAATGGCTACGAGCACATGGCGCTACATGGGGCAAAGCACTCTGGGAGGAAGAAGGGCATAGCTCGCATGACATGTGCAGAGATGAAACCAATCAGAGACCGGCGGGATTCTGTGACGTCCCCGCACTATATAAGACCGAGCGCGCCGCTGGGAGCTCACACTCCTCTCACTGTACTGATTAGGGAAGGTGCTGCTACGGCTGATAGCTCTTACTGAAGAACTGATTTTTATACAGCGATTTCTGTGGGGTGTCTCAGCTTGTCTCAGAGACTGTTTTCTTAATGTTCTATTTCTGATTTTTTGGGGTATTGGATCTGAAATCCAGTGTGCGTCCACTGCAGCTGCATATACATTCAATATCCAAGTGGGATCTAAGCCAGTTCCTGTTGTATTCATTTAAAGAAACAGCGTTTTTACAATACAAATACCACTTCATTTTTGGTTGCTCAATTCTATTGCGCAATTTACATCCAGGGGTTAATTAAGCGTTGTTTTGCTGGTGTGCTGACCAAAATAAACCGTCTTTTTCAACGCCAAAATATATACATTTTTCCTGTAGCATAATTCACAAGCGAAGGTTAATTACAATTTTATCTCTTGTTGTGTGGCGTAGAAAACACGCAATTGTAACACGCTACAAAGCTACTAGTTTGTGGTTGCTCAATTCTTTTGCGCAATTTACATCCAGGGGTTAATTAAGCGTTGTTTTGCTGGTGTGCTGACCCCAAGAAACTGTCATTTTCAACGCCAAAATATATACATTTTTCCTGTAGCATAATTCACAAGCGAAGGTTAATTACAATTTTATCTCTTGTTGTGTGGCGTAGAAAACACGCAATTGTAACACGCTACAAAGCTACTAGTTTGTGGTGGCCCAATTGTTTGGCGCAATTTACATCCAGGGGTTAATTAAGCGTTGTTTTGCTGGTGTGCTGACCCCAAGAAACCGTCATTTTCAACGCCAAAATATATACATTTTTCCTGTAGCATAATTCACAAGCGAAGGTTAATTACAATTTTATCTCTTGTTGTGTAGCGTAGAAAACACGCAATTGTAACACGCTACAAAGCTACTAGTTTGCGGTTGCTCAATTCTTTTGCGCAATTTACATCCAGGGGTTAATTAAGCGTTGTTCTGCAGTTGTACTCAGTAAAAAAAACGTTGTTTTTCCCTGCCACAGAAGAAATTCTGTAGCATAATTCATATCCGAAGGTTAATTAAGCCTGTTTGTGCTTTTATATTCAGTAAAATACACAGAGTTTTTAAACGGCACATACAAGTCAATTTTTCCTGCCCATTTGTGGAGCGCAATTTATATCCAAGGGTTACCCAAGCTTCTTAGTGGGTTCATTTGGCGTCAAATACAGGGTGTGTATTTATCATATACAGATATCTTCATCAAACAGTGTCTGTACATTTTAGAACAAACAGTATGTCAGATAGAGAGGTGGCAGGCTCTTCACCTGCGAGTGGCAGAGGCACAAACATTCCAGGCCCAGGTCGCAGCACAGCAAGGGGACGTCGCAGCAGGGGTCACTCGGTGAGGCCACAACTGCCGCTGTCATCTAGCGGCCGTGTGTTGTTCAGCAACCCCATGGTTCTTGATTGGTTGACTAGGTCATCCACTTCCTCCCAGATGACATCTGACAACCCCAGCCAAGAACGGTGGGAACGTCAGACACAACCCTTAGTTGGCATGGCCCGGGAGCGGGTCAGCGGCCCTCACCTGTCCTCAACCCGCCTCTGTCCCATCCGGTTCCCTCAGCCAGAGATCTACTATGTGGTCTGGGCTCAGCGCCACTATATAGCGAGGATGAACAATTTGAGGAGGGCAGTCAGCAGCTACTTGGCAGCGAAGAAATGGGGCCAATATCCCCTGCTTCTTGCAGTAGGCGGCAAAGTATAGATGTTGAGAGTGGCATGGGAGGTCATGTTGTGAGGGGTCAGCCTCTGCATACCAAGACCGGTGATGAGGACAGCAGTGACGATGAAACACAAATAGATGATGATGTAGCCGACCGCACTTGGGAGCCGGGTGAGGCAAGGGCTTCATCATCGTCAGGAGAAAAGGGCGTCAGCTTGCGCGTCAGGCAGCGGCGCAGCCAGCAAGTGGGTCGTGTGGCCGTGAGTCAGCAGGATAGCAGCAGTGTGAGGTCGGGAGCCAAGCGGCCATGGGGTAAAAAACCTGCTTCGCAGGTCCAAGAAAGTAGCGGCACAGGGGCTCAGCGAGGCAGCGGCGGCAGTAGTCACTCAGTGCGGAGCGTTGGCGGTAAAATCCGATACTCGGCGGTGTGGCAGTTCTTTGCTAAGACACCAGAGGAGCCGAATATGGGTATATGTAGAATCTGTAAGCAGAAAGTGAAGCGTGGTCAGGGAGCTAACGTTGGCACCACGGCCCTGCGTCAACACATGCAGCGTCACCATCCGGTGGCCTGGGAGAAACGTGGCTCAGATGTGGTGGTCCATCCTGCCGCCGCAGCAACAGCAGCAGCAGCAGCGCCCAGTGGCACGCATGCCATTGCAGCCAGTCAAGGCTCCACCACCTCTGCAGAAGGGAGGTGTTTCTCTTTGACATCATCTCCCGTTCCAGATGCTCCTGCTCCTCGCTACTCATGGCGCCAGCAGTCGTTCAGCGAGGCGATTGCAAAGAGACAACAGTATGCGTCCAACCATCCTAAGGTGCAGCAGCTGACCGTGCTCCTGTCCAAATTGTTGGTACTGCAGTCCCTCCCTTTCCAAATGGTGGACTCTGCACCATTCAGAGAACTAATGGCTTGTGCCGAGCCGAGATGGAGAGTTCCAAGCCGTAATTTCTTTTCCAAAAAGGCAGTACCAGCACTTCATAAATATGTAGAACAGAAGGTGGGCCAGTCCTTAAGCTTATCGGTTTGTTCCAAGGTGCACGGCAGCGCGGACGTCTGGAGCTGTAACTATGGTCAGGGCCAGTACATGTCCTTTACGGCCCACTGAGTGAATGTGCTTCCGGCCCAGGCACACCAACAACTTGGACAGGAGACGCCGCTTTCTCCTCCACGTTGTCAAACTGCTGCTCCTGCGCCAATGTCCGCCTCCTCCTCCTCCACCACCACCACCATCTCAGCCTCCACAAGTACTGCTCCATCATACCACATGTGTAGGGCACAGCGGTGTCACGCAGTTCTACACCTGGCTTGCCTCGGGGGAACGAAGTCACACAGGGGGGAACTGCTCCGCGTCATGCAGCAAGAAATCGATGTGTGGCTTTCTCCGCGCCAACTGCAAATCGGAACCATGGTGACGGACAATGGGAGGAACATGGTGTCCGCGTTGCACCGAGGAGGGATGGTCCATGTGCCCTGCATGGCGCACGTGTTCAATCTGGTTGTGAAAAGGTTCCTGAAGTCTTCCACCGATCTTCAGAACATTCTGAAAATGGCCAGGAAACTGTGCATGCACTTTATCCATTCGTACAAAGCCAGGAACACCCTCCTCGAGTTGCAGCGGCAGAACGGCCTCCCCCAACACACTCTGATATGCGATGTTTCCACCCGTTGGAATTACAGCCTGCACATGTTGGACCGACTTTATGAACAGAGAAAGGCCATTAATGATTTTTTGATGATCCAGGCGGACAGGAGTACTCTCCTGTGTAACTTTGATGTCAGCCAGTGGCAGCTCATGCGTGACACCTGCCGTTTGTTGAGGCCATTCGAGGAGGCAACGTTATTTGTCAGTCGCCAGGACTACGGGATGAAAAACGTCATTCCACTGCTTCATGTCCTGGAACAGATGCTGAAAAATCTGTCTGGGCAGGGGACTGGAGATGTGGCGACTACATCTCGTGGCCACATGAGTCTGGTGGGGACTGAAATGGAGGAGGAGGAGGAGGAGGACATTGGAGCAGAAGCATTGTCTGGTGAAATGAGTGGATTTTCTACCCAGGTGACAAGAGAGGACGAGCAGGAGAAGCTGGAGGAGGAAGATGGAGATGAGGAAGACGAGGCAGATGACCCCCAAGCACCGTGGCAGTATACAGTGGAAATGGAGGCAGGGAGCCCCTCGGAGTCACTTGTGCAGATGGCCCGCAGCATGCTTATTTGCCTGGCTAGTGACAGCCGAATAGTCAGCATCCGGCAGAGGGATGACTTCTGGCTCTCCACCCTATTGGACCCTCGCTACCAGTCCAAAATGGGAGCCTTTTTCCAGCTATTGAGAGGGAGGACAAACTCAAATACTATAGGGAAATCCTCCGTAATCAGTTGGCCGCTGCCTATGTGCGGCATCGTCCCTCCTCTGACAGGTCTGACCGGGGGGTTCCTCAGCGCTCACGTACTACTGCCGCGGCTGCTGGGGGAAGGTGGGGGGGTAGGAGCAGTACCAGCTCCATCAGCAGTAACCTAAGTCTGGAGTCACTGATGAGCAGCTTCCTTCACCCACCTAGTGAGGAGGGTAGTCGCCAGCAGCAGCAGCAGCAGCAGGACCTGGAGCAGTCCCTGAACCAACAGGTGGTGGCCTACTTGGACAGCACTCTGCCACCCCAGTTAGAAGATCCGCTGGACTACTGGGCAGCCAAACTGGATGTGTGGCCGCAACTTGCCGAGTTTGCAGTGGAGAAGCTGTCCTGCCCGGCCAGTAGTGTGGCATCAGAGCGGGTGTCAGTGCGGCGGGGGCCATCGTTACCCCAAGGAGAACCCGCTTGTCCACGGGAAATGTGGAACGACTGACCTTTGTCAAGATGAATCAGGCGTGGATCGGCCAAGATTTCCACACACCAATGCCTTAGGCGTCAGACTACATCAGCCATGACACCTCACCCAAACTGTGAGAAATGAGTCTGGGTTCAAACTACCTGCCTCAGCCACTATTCTGATGCCGCCACCCGCCTGATGCCACACATCTGCTGACAGTTTCTCCATCTGCCACCAACCATCTTTACCAGGGACTGGTATTGCCACCCACCTCCACACTCTGTCATTGTGCCACTGTCTGACCTCATGCTGCTGTTGCTGTTGCCGTGACATCCACACTGTGTCATTGTGCCACTGTCTGACCTCATGCTGCTGCTGTGGCTGCTGCCGTGACCTACACACTGTGTCATTGTGCCACTGTCTGACCTCATGCTGCTGCTGTGGCTGCTGCCGTGACCTACACACTGTGTCATTGTCCCACTCTGTGGTCTACTCCTGTTTTTGCCACCTCCAGAATATCATTGTGACACTGCCTGACCTCATGCTGCTGCTGTGGCTGCTGCCGTGACCTCCACACTGTGCCTATGTGCCACTGTCTGACCTCATGCTGCTGCTGTGGCTGCTGCCGTGACCTCCACACTGTGTCATTGTCCCACTCTGTGGCCTACTCCTGTTTTTGCCACCTCCAGAATGTCATTGTGCCACTGTCTGACCTCAGGCTGCTGCTGTGGCTGCTGCCGTGACCTACACACTGTGTCATTGTCCCGCTGTCTGACCTCATGCTGCTGCTGTGGCTGATGCCGTGACCTACACACTCTGTCATTGTGCCACTGTCTGGCCTCATGCTGCTGCTGCCGTGACCTCCACACTGTGTCATTGTGCCACTCTGTGACCTATTCCTGTTTTTGCCACCTCCAGAATGTCATTGTGCCACTGTTTGACCTCATGCTGCTGTGGCTGCCGCCGTCACCTCCACACTCTGTCACTGATGTTGCCACCTGAGCCCTCAGCTTGTTTTTTTCCTGCTGTCGCTGCCATGACTTTATCAGGCAACATTCCCGCTTCAGTTTTTTGGTCAGTTTTGCCCTCTTAAGTGCCCAGGGAATTTTATAGTGAAGCGATTCTAAGAGCGGCGGCAGTCATGTGCATGTCATACTAAAACTCAACATTGTATGAAGACCAAACCAAGCTCCCTCTGAATATTTAAGCATGGCACAACGTTCTACAGCACCCTGCAGGCTCTGTGCAGCCTGGAAATAGCTGTTTTTTAACGTGATTCGTGCCGAAGTAATTCAGAACGAAGTTATTTTTTGCCGAGAAATTCGACGAAGTGAACGAAACGAATTTCGGGAAATTCGCCCATCTCTAATTATATGTAATGATGTGTGTCACTATTAGGGTATGTTCACACAGGGTAATTTCGGCGTGCCTTTCGCCACGTATTTGTGTGCTAATATGGGCGAGATGCGTGCCGAAATTACGGTAATCCATAGTTCTCATAGACAATACGATCGGGCTCCACAATACAAGCAAATTATAGTGCATCCAATGGGGCACGGCAGTCAGCAAGGTTTTAAAAGTTATT
Organism: Phyllomedusa bahiana; assembly: GCA_025379985.1. NCBI lineage: Eukaryota > Metazoa > Chordata > Amphibia > Anura > Hylidae > Phyllomedusa > Phyllomedusa bahiana. Next base: position 5,768 of record JAODAL010062535.1, on the reverse strand, counting down.
TGTACTAAGTAAGTATAAGGTGTGTGTATAATACCATATCATTTTTTGGGCACCATTTCGGGGCACATGTGAGATTTTGATCACTTCAATTACATTTAGTGGGTGGCAAGATAAAAAAAAGATAGCAATGTTTTTTTAAGACATTCTTGGCACACAGCGCTAATTACATATTGACTGTGTTCTGTGTATTGTTACATTTACAATGATATATAATTTACATTTTACTGCTATCACACAACTTTAAAAACACAGACTTTTTATGTTGCCATATTTTGAGAGACTTCTTGTTATTTTTCTGTCGATGTTTGGGAACTTTTATTTTTTGGGATGAGGTGTAGTTTTTGTTAGTACCAATTGGGGTTGAATGCAGCTTTCCATTTTGTTTTTTTGAGTCAGAATGAAAGAAATACAGCAATTCTGGCATTGTTTTACTACTGTTAAAACTTAAAAACACACAAAAAAAAACCCAAATCACATTGTTGTGTCACAATCTTTAAAACATAACATCACATGACATCTTTATTTTTCTGTCAGTAGAGCTGTGTTAGTAACGTTTTTGAGAGCGTTTTATGTGCAGAAAGGCACAGCCATTAATACTGTACTTTTCTGCACAAAAAACGCATCCGAAAACACACCAAAAAACACCATTAGGACTTATTTTTCATGGGATAAGTTCATATTTTCATTGGAACTATTTTAATGTATATAGGACTTTTTGATAATTTTTAATTCACTTTTTTATTAAATTTTTTGAAAAGATGACCTCAGGTAGTAGCCTAATTAATAGGGCTTAGTAGAATATAAAAACAGCAAATAAGCATGCTGGCATTATCCAGTAAAAGAATGGTTGTTTAGAGAAAAGATGGATTCGGGGGGACTTAATAAATATGTATAAATACATCAAAGGTCAATAAAGAGATATTTCTCAATATCTATTTAGACCCGGAACTGTATCTAGAACAATGGGACGTCAACTACATCTTGAGGAAAGAAAGTTTCTACATAAACATAGAGAGGGATTCTTTACTGTAAGAGGAGTGAGACTGTGGAACTCTCTGTCAGAGAAACTTGTCATGGTGAATTCACTAACAGACTTCAAAAAGGCTTTGGATGCATTTCTAAAGTGTAATAATATAACAAGTTATAGTGACTAGGATTCTGGAGAAGGGGTGTTAATCCAGGGATTTATTCTGATTGCCAGATTGGAGTCAGGAAGGAATTTTTTCCCTAAAATGAGGACAATTGGCTTCTACCTCATGGTGGTCTTTGCCTTCCTCTTTATCAACACTATAGCACAATAGGCCGAACTGGATCGGTCTGTCTTTTTTCGGCCTTACAAATTATGTAACTATAAGGCTATGTGCACACAGCACAGCAGGACCGCAGTTTTTGGCACAGATTTGCAAAAAAAACCCAAATCAGTTGTTGGATTTGCCATCGGCCCGTAGAATTGAATGTACGAGAATCCAACAGCAATCTTCCAGAATCCCGTGGAATATGCAAAATGTTGCATATTCTGCCAGATTTTAAATGTGGTGGTTAAAAATCCGTGTTGTATAGACTACAGCACGGGTTTTTCATTGCTGTCTATGAAGCATAGTGTACTGTCGGATTCCCGGCGGATTCAAAAAACTGAAACCACCGAAAATCCGGCGGTATTTATCTGCTGTGTACAATGTGTCCTGTTGAAATAATATTTATAGTGTGTCTACTACTGCCCCTCTGTAACTTCATTTATCAGCCGTGCAGCTGAAGAGGAGGTATATGAAAAGTTCACTTTATAGGGACATACACTGCACATACATATCATATACAGTCCAACAAAGTTTAACAGTAACTACATTACAGACACATGAATAAATAGATGTTCTATGTAATAATAATACTGTAGCACTTAATGTACTATATATAGTACATAAATGTATATACTACACAGTTACATGTATGTAAGTATATATACACTCACAGGCCACTGTATTAGGTACACCATGCTAGTAACGGGTTGGACCCCCTTTTGCCTTCAGAACTGCCTCAATTCTTCGTGGCATAGATTCCACAAGGTGTTGCAACGATGCTAAATTGGTACCAAGGGGCCCAAAGAGTGCCAAGAAAATATTCCCCACACCATGACACCACCACCACCAGCCTGAACCGTTGATACAAGGCAGGATGGATCCATGCTTTCATGTTGTTGACGCCAAATTCTGACCCTACCATCCGAATGTCGCAGCAGAAATCGAGACTCATCAGACCAGGCAACGTTTTTCCAATCTTCTACTGTCCAATTTTGATGAGCTTGGGCAAATTGGAGCCTCAGTTTCCTGTTCTTAGCTGAAAGGAGTGGCACCCGGTGTGGTCTTCTGCTGCTTGTAGCCCATCTGCTCAAAGTTCGCGTACTGTGCGTTCAGAGATGCTCTTCTGCCTAACCTTGGTTGTAACGGGTGGCTATTTGAGTCACTGTTGCCTTTCTATCAGCTCGAACAGTCTGCCCATTCTCCTTTGACCTCTGGCATCAACAAGGCATTTCTGCCCACAGGACTGCCGCTCACTGGATGTTTTTTCTTTTTCGGACCATTCTCTGTAAACCCTAGAGATGGTTGTGCGTGAAAATCAGAGGAGATCAGCAGTTTCTGAAATATCTCCAGACCAGCCTTCTGGCACCAACAACATGCCACGTTTCAAAGGCACTCAAATCATCTTTTCTTCCCCATACTGATGCTCGGTTTGAACTGCAGGAGATTGTCTTGACCATGTCTACATGCCTAAATGCACTGAGTTGCCGCCATGTGATTGGCTGATTAGAAATTAAGTGTTAACGAGCAGTTGGACAGGTGTACCTAATAAAGTGGCCGGTGAGTGTATATATATATATATATATGTGTATATATATATATATATATATATATATATAGATATATATATTATATATATACACATATATATATTCATATGCAGCATATAATCGCATTAGTTGTGATATACTGACACTGTTGTCTATTACATTTTCTAGGGGTGTTGAGGCGCAATCGTGCAGAGGACACCAATAGAAGGGAGAACCTGGCAAGTAGGACATTTTACTTCTTGGAACCAACCACTGTTTGTAGGCATAGTCAGGGTCCATGCTGAGTGATGTACATTGTGGGGCGTGAAGAGTTAAATTTGCTGCACAAAAAGGCCCTTTTTTTTTGCTGTAATTGTATAAAATTTTATGTAGAGGTCAGAGAGGTGTGTTAAAACGACCCCCTTGGTAGTTGTAAAATAAGAGCTCACAGAAGTTAGGAACGTTCAGGGCAGCAGTGTTACACATAGCTGCAAGCCCTTTGTGACAACTAACGCTGCTGCCCGACTTCCCTGCATGCATTATACTTTTGTTTAAAATGTGAAAAAAAAAAAAGGATTTTAAATCAGCCCCTGTCTAATAACCCCGGGACGTGAGGCACAGGTAGTCCCTGCTACACAGATAAGCTGTGCGGTGCCGACCTTTGCTGAAGGTTATCTACAATACATGAAAAACACTTTGAGATTCTTAGTTCATATGTTTAGATCAAAAAATACTTAAGCCACCCCCCGGTTTAAAAGGGATTCAAGGGGGTGGTCCTACTATATTTTTACCTCTATAGGTCAAATTTCAGATTCTCATTGGGAAAAGACCCCCATAATACAGAGAGAAAAAAAAAAAGCAAAAACCTTGCAAGCATACTGCTGACATAAAAACCTGTTAGGGTGGGTGGGGTGCAAGAGCCCAAAAGGAGGATCCACTACCCCCCTGTATAAATTAAAAGAAATTTTCCCAAATTAACGTTGTTCTGCACAAAAAAAATTTCTGAAATGTCTTTGCCCCAGCCACCTCAAAAAGCTGTTTTTCAGGCAGTATGCTTGTAAGGGGGTTTTTTTTTATTTTTCTCTTGGTTATGGAGGTCTGTTGACCCAATGAGAAGTCTAAATTTGACTTAGTGAGAGGTAAAAATAGAGTAGGCACCCGCCCTTGGTTTTCGTTGAAAGCGGGGGGGCTTAAGCATTTTTTGATCAAAAACATGTGAACTAAAAAATCTCAAAGTTTTTTAAATATTGTAGATAGCAAAAATGCTTCTTTGAGGTTTCCATGTATTTTATCCCCTTTGCTAAAGGGGAACAATGCGAGCTCTGCCAAAAATTTATAGGCCTCCCTTATTTGTGGAGGGTACTTTTCTAAATCTTGCGATAGGCACACTCCCATGGAATAGAAAAGGACATATCAAAGAAAGGGATGGTGGCCTTCTGTGAGACCCTGGAAACGATTTGAGTAAGTCGATTTCATTGCATATGTATACTGACCCAAAGAGGCATTTTGGTTGGCCCGCAATTTAAAATTAATTTTTTTTTTTTTTAAAATTTGCTTTTAAAAAAAAAGTAAAACTTTTGTGATGGTACTCTTTAAATTTTGCCCCTCAAAACGGGGCCACTGAAAAACTGTTTTGGTCTAAGACTTTCTTGTTGCCCTAGCAACCTATCAGAGTCTCCTTTTATTTCTTTTTGTTCTCTGAAAAATTAAATGGGCACTCTGATTTTTTCTATGGGAACAAGAAAAGTCTTGACCAATACATTTTCATCCCTGTCCCCCCAAAATGTCAACACCCGTTTCCCGAGGGAAAGGGGGTGGAGGTTTTCACACCCGAAGTGGCGTTGGAGGAGGGGGGCAGTTGGGCTTATTTTGGGAGGGAGTAGTGAAAAGGGGAAAAGGGTTGTTCACACGGGATAAATTTGGGGGGGGGCTATTTCGCCCGCAATTACGCCGTGTGCGCGGGGCGGGGGGAACGGCAGGCCGCCCGGCCCCATAGACATTAAATTTTTTAGGTGCGTATACGCTGCGAAAAATTAACATGTCACTTTTGGATGGGCGAATCGTTCTAATGAAGTGGAATTCGTTTTAAATTTAGGAAAATTCGATTTGCAAGAAGTCGAAGTTTGGGTTTCGGGGGGAAAGAAGGTGTTTTTAATTTGATAAAATGGCCGAAGCCATGGCGTTACATGGGGGAAAGAAAATTGGGGGGAAGAAAGGGGTCCTCAATGACGTGCAGAGATGAAGCAATCAGGACGGCGGGGATTCTGTGAGTACCGCACTATATAAATCCGGAGGATGCTCTCACACTGTTTGGCGTGCCGTGCTGCAGCGATCTCACACAAAGGGGAAAAAAGGGGGGGGGGGGAGGGGTGTAGCTTTTATCGAGGGATGCTCCTTTCGTTTCATTTTTTTAAGTTTGTGGGGGTATTGATTTCAAGTCCAGGGGGGTCTAATTTTGCCCATATACATTTTAATGCCATTGGTCGTTCTGGAGTGCATTGAATTTTCCCAAGGGGTTATCTAAAGCCTGTTTGTGCTTTTGTAGCAGAAAATAAAAAGTTTTTACCGCCACTACCCCGTAAAAATTTTTTCTGAGTTCTGTAGTTTATTATCCAAGGGTTATGAAGCCCGTTAGTGGGTTAAATTTTGGGGTCAGATAAGGGTGTGTTTTATCATTAAGAATCTTCATTAAACAGGTCTTTAAATTTTTGCAAAAAGATGCAGGGGAGAGGTGGGGGTCTTCACATGCGAGTGGCAGTGGACAAAAATTCCCGGAGCGGGACAGGGCACAGCACAGTAAGGGGGGGGTTGCAGCAGGGGTCACCCGGTGCGGCCAGAATGCTGGTGTATTAGCGGCCCTGTGTTGACCAGCAACCCAAGGGTTTTGATTGGTTGGGTAGGTCATCCCTTCCTCCAGAGACATCTGACAATCCAGGCAAGAGTCGGT
>JAODAL010062534.1:0-19705 GCA_025379985.1 Phyllomedusa bahiana | reverse complement strand
TGCCGAAGGGTGGTCTGAGTATTTCAGAAACTGCTGTTTCTCCTGGGATTTTCACGCACACCATCTCTAGGGTTTACAGAGAATGGTCCGAAAAAGAAAAACATCCAGTGAGCGCAGTCTGTGGGGGAAAATGCCTTGTTGATGCCAGAGGTCAAAGGAGAATGGGCAGACTGGTTTGAGCTGATAGAAAGGCAACAGTGACTCAAATAGCCCCCGTTACAACCAAGGTAGGCAGAAGGCATCTCTGAACGCACAGTACGGCGAACTTTGAGGCAGATGGGCTACAGCAGCAGAAGACCACACCGGGTGCCAACTCCTTTAGCTAAGAACAGGAAAACTGGCTCCAATTTGCCCAAGCTCATCAAAATTGGACAGTAGAAGATTGGAAAAATGTTGCCTGGTCTGATGAGTCTCGATTTCTGCTGCGACATTCGGATGGTTAGGTCAGAATTTGGCGGTAAAACAACATGAAAGCATGGACCCCATCCTGCCTTGTATCAACGGTTCAGGCTGGTGGTGGTGGTGTCATGGAGGGGGAAATATTTTCTTGGACTCTTTGGGCCCCTTGGTCCAATTGAGCATGTTGCAACACCTTGTGGAATCTATGCCCGAAGAATTGAGGCAGTTCTGAAGGCAAAAGGGGGTCCAACCCGTTATAGCATGGTGTACCTAAAAAAGGGGCCCGGTGAGTGTATACCAGGGCTGTGGAGTCGGCAAGCCAAAGCCCTGACTCCGACTCCTCAATTTCCCAAATCTCCGACTCCGACTCCTGACTCCCTCATACAGGGCGCATGTTTAAGAGATGACTTTACTATAGTAAATTGGTAACATCAGGCTGTTTATTACTTTATGATACAATAATCAAGCTATTTAGGTAGAACAGACACTGAAAAGCAAAAGGGTAACAATGTTTTGATCTTTTGAATACTTGTGGGTAGAGTTGAAGAAAAAGCTGTATTGTACCCAAGCCCAGTCTGCACCAACTTTGGGGAATGTTTTGAAGGCCCTGGGATCAGATTTTGGTCAAGACATGTTAAATCTGATCCAGAGCCCAGACGGATTCAGACAGTATTGAAAACCAAAGGTGGTTTTCTCAAAAAATTAAAAAAATATAAAAATTTTGCTTTTTGTTTTTAGGAGCAAACAGAAAACAAGGGCAGTTTCAGGAAAGAATCTGCAGAACAAAAGCAGAGCTAAAAAATTGGCAAGTCAAATTTATGTATAAGATAGGTAAGGTTTATTTTTTGGGGGAGTCGGAGTCGGTCTTTTTTTTGACGATTTTCTGACCCCAAATCCTAAAAATTTGGCCGGACCCAAACCCCAAACAGCCTGCTTTTTAACCCCTACTTTTTTTTTAGGGGCCCTATATCCCTTACCTACAAAAATTGGGGGCCCATATCCCTCCCTTTATAGGGGTTTTATCCCACCTATTTAACCCTTACCTCCCTAAGGGGGGTCCTATATCCAAAACCTTTGTTTTAAAACAAAATTTAGTAAATTTATTTTGCCCCTTATATAGAGTTTTATTTATTTGCTGTAAAAACCATTATTGCCATATTTTGCTACATAGTTTGTAAGGAAAAAAAGGGACAGAGGGGCCCATCAGTTCAGTTATTCAGAATTTTCATGACAGAGTGTTGTCTTTTTAGCTATCGGTATATTTTTTTTATTTGGGAAGTTTTTTTTCAGGAGAGTGTGGAGGGGGGGTGAAGTATCTTTGTAGAACTTTTGTGTGCACCACCAGCTGTCTTGCTATTTCAGCTCACCTACAATTGGGTGAGGGATACTCAGAAGCCTCAGAATCCAATATTTATTAGAGACTGGTGTGATGATGTTTTCCCCATTGGTCTGTATCAGTGGATGCAAGACTGGACGAGGACACAACCTGGGTGGCGGAAGTGAAGTATAGTAGTGTGGTGGGCCCCCAGAATCAAATTCCTTAATGGGCCCTAGGCACCCCACTCTGATACTTTTGTAAAGTATAGTAATTCGATAAAGAATTGGGAAAGAAAAAAATTTTTTTGTTAAAAAGCCCTTTCACCTAAAAAAAAAGTGGAAATGGGCAAATGGCAAAAAAGGGTTTTTTAAATATTTTCTTTCTGAAAGTTAAGCACTTTGTAATATGTTTTAAATAAATGTTCTGTAAGCTTCGTGCAATTCTAAGTCAGCTGTTTGATAAAAAAGGAAAGGGTTATACTTCGGGGTGTCTGACGAACAGGATAGAGTCTGTTATTTTTAAAAGGGGGTTTAAAAAGGGTCAGGGTGAGAGAAGTGTTTTTAAAGGGGAATGTGTCATAAAAAAAAGACTTATTTTTTTAACTACGTTTTTATGTTAAAACAATTTTTTTAGAATTTTTTGGGTTTTATTTTTTTTATTTTTTCCCTTTCACAAAAGTTTAGGTTTTTTCCCTTTTGGCCCTAGTAGTGTTTAGCGTTTTTTTTCGACAAAGTTAAAAACGGCCAAAAAAGGTTTTTTTGGTGATCGAAATTTTTCCCGATCTGCGATAATTAAGGTTAAAATCGTGCATCAAACATTTTAAAATTTGCGCCCCTTTTTTTGGGCTTCCCGAAATTTTTGGGGGCCCGCAAAAGAGATTACGAATAGAGAAAGGGGGAGATGTGTGTGCGGGCGTCAGGGTTGGGTGTGAAGGGGTTTGGGTTGGCAGGGAAAAAACACATGACTAGTTTTACATAGAACAGCGTTTCCTGTTTCAGCCCCAGTGTCTTCAGCGTTTCATAGGGATAGGACCTGCGCTCTGCCCGTTGGGCCCAAAAAACCTTAGCGAAAAATTTGTTCCAAATTTTCACAGAGAAACCCCTTTTTAGCTTGGGTTTCCCAAATTTAGTTAGTTAGAGATTTGAAAATTATGTATTAGCTAAAAATTTTTTAAAGCAGATCTACGCTGTAAATTAACGGCGGTGGGAGCGGGGGGGGGGGGGCCCCGGGTGGAAAAAGCAAGTCTTCTTAAAGAACACTGGATAAAGTTCCCCAAGATTTGTGTAGAATTGTAGGGATATCTTTATTTTAAACAGTTTGCTATTAAAATTTTTCCCTGGAAATTTTGGGGGCCCCTGTACTTATATTGGATAAACATCATTTCTAGTAACTGCGGTTCTTTGTTAGTGAAAAAATCCCTTTTTTTTTTCGTATACATTTCAGATGGTGTTAAAAATTTTCCCATTACACCTGGACTGTTGTATATCCCCCTTGACTTAAATTACAAACCCGCAATTTGTGTCAGCACAGGTTGTTTGTTTCCAAAAATCGGTATGTCGAAAACTCACAGTTACGTGTTTTTTTTATTTTGCGCACCCCGCACTGTTATTGGCGCACTACGTAAATTTTAAAAAAGCAATTTTATTTCACCCCCCAAAGGGGAATTGAAAAGGGGGGCAAAAAATTTCCGTTTATTTTTCAAAAATAACAGTTACGTGTTTTTTGACTTTTGCGCACCAGCACTGTTATTGACGCAGCTCTACGTAAAATTTTTAAAACAGCAATTTTATTACCACGGTGAATTGAAAGGTGAAAAAAATACGTTTTTATATAAACAAACAGTTTTTTTTTTTGACTTTTGCGCCCCCCAGCCTGTTCTTGCGCAGCATTCGTAAATTTAAACAGCAATTTTTATTCACCCGGGTGAATTGAAAGGTGAAAAAAATTTTCGTGTTCTTTCAAAAACTAACATTTGTGTTTTTTTCTTTTGCGACACAGTTTTGTTTTGCGCGTTCCCCGTAAATCTTAAAACAGAATTCTATAGTCACCACAGGGAATTGAAAGGTGCAAAAATCCGTGTTTTACGAAACAAAAACAGATACAGACATAACGATCCTTTTCCTGGCATTTTTAATTGGGGGTCAGCAGGTTTAAGGTATATGCGGCCCAGGACGGGAAAGTCAATGTCCAGTGAAACAAAAAGGGGGGTGGTTGAAAGACTCCCTTTTTGCGGATTTTAAAAATGTGGGGGTATGCAGGTTTGGGGCCTTTGTTTGCGTTCCCAGGACAGGGAATTCAATGTCAGTTCAAGTAACTTGAGGGTTAAAATCATACTGCCTTTGGCATTTTTTAATTTGGGTGATGAGGTTTAAGGGTAGGCTGGGGTCCCAAGACAGGGATGAAAATGGTCTGTGATTTTTTTTGTGACTTTTTAACCTAAGTTTTTTGCTAAGATGTGCACGTATCCATTTGACTTTTGGGTGTTAATTTCAGCTTCTCCGCCTTTTTTTGGGTGTAATAATGAAGGTGTTTTGCTCTCCCCCAGACTTTTAAAGGTATGCGCATAATCGATGCTCACTATCGAAAAAAACCCTTTTCGATAGCGGCGACTATGACAAACGACGATTCGATAGCCAACGCAAAACGTCAACATAGCATGGCCTAATAATAGTCTAAAAACTTCCTGTTCTGTAGAGAAAGATTCTTTTGTTTTTGCTCATTATTAACAAAGCATGGTCAAACTGAAAAGGGAACCAGTGTGAAAAGAAAAACCCGGTCCACCAATCAAATGGGGTTTTCATAGTTCACCCTTTACCTCCCTGACAGTGACTTCTTCCAGGTCAAGGCAGGGGCTAGAAAAAATCTCAAATAGAAGTCAATGGGACTGAGTATACTTAAAACCCCTTTTTTTTAAAAATCTGTAAAGATTTTGATTCTATTAAAACGTGAAAAAGGCCAGTAGCCAAAATGAAAAACTGAGGACCCTTTAAAATTATTAAAAATTTTTGATATGAGAAATTAAAAAAAAAATCCTAAAAAATGTGTTCAACATAAAAATTGGACTTAAACAATTAGTCATTTTTTGATGACACATTCCCTTTAACTTTCTACAGGGAAGTCTCTGAAGACAGGCTCCTTTGGTCCTACCAAGACTGTGAACGTGAGGTAAGTAAGAGGGAAAATGCACGAAGACTGAAGTTGATAGAAAAGAAGATAGATAAAGCAGAGCAAAGTATCCTGGGGCTTGTAGTTATATAGAACAAAGGGAATAGCTTCCAAACAGGAAATGCTGCTGCTCAGCTGCACAGTAGGGAGGCTACATGCAGCATAGGAAAACTACAAATTAGCACAGAAGACATCAAAGAGATATGAATTACAGCACAAAAAAGCCATTTGCAGTTTTTTCATTTCTTTGCTGGACAACTCGTTTGTTTATTTTGTCTGATCCTGTCCAAATGAATCCTATGACATGGAAGCCTGAATTCAGTGCTGCACTATTCAGCTGAATCATATCCTCTCGAGCTGGTTGAAAAAAAAGTTGAAATCCCATGAGATCCATAACACTGGAAAACACTCATTTTGATGTCTTAAAATCATATTTGAGTATATTTTAGGCGCTGATTCTGATGATGTCACCCATTTTCCCCTATCAGCTCTAGTTTTGGAGGTCTGGCATTGCCACCCTATCAAGTATATGCTGCTGAACGTAGTGGTCACTCAATATTGTACTAAAGAAATGTTGGAAATTCATGTGAAACAGAAAAGACATAAATTACAGAACATTTAAAGAACACATGAAACAAAAACATGAATGTACATGAGCTAATTCAATTCTATTCATCTGCACTACAGATTTATAAATACATTAATCACAAGAACTATGTAGAATCTTGTAATCAAAATCTCAGAAACTAGAGCTGCTAGAACAAAATGGATGGGATTTTCAGACTCAAATACCCAGAATAAGGTCAAAATTTCTAGACACCAAACATTTTTTGTGTTCCCTAATGTAATCACTTTTAGGAATTCTACGCAAGATGAAAATGGCTGTTAGTGATGATAACTCAGAACAGATAACTAAGATAAGATTACCTTTCTGGCACACATAGACGGTATGCCATACAATATCTCACCCTCTTTACAAGCATCTCCAGTTGTCTGGGCATTTCCCCACCCTGTGTACATTCTGTCTCCTGCATCCCTCAGCTGTTCAAACTGGAATAAGTTTGTACTCATTAAATGTTTCTAGACATCTCATTTTTCACTCTCCACATGTCACCAGGATGTCGACAGGAGTGCTTAGAAGTACTACATAAATGCGGCAAGAACTGCTCTTAATACGAATATTTATTGTAGTGTCTGTGTTTAGTGATAACATAGGTTTAGTTTATTAGGATTCTAATGTGAAATAGAGCAATTTAGAAATATTTGACTATGCAAACGACAAAATGGAGTTGTTCTATCACAATTGTATAAAAACATTTTAATATGCCTGTGTAATTAGTGTATAGACCAAATTATATTGCCAGGCTCATACTAAGATGTGTAAGCAAATTTAAATAATTGGTCTTCTACCTCTTATGCCTTAAGTAGTGGTCTATGATCTTCTCATATTGCTCCATAAGGGCCACCATTTTGTAATTCCTCATAATCCATCCTACCCTTCCAACTACTGTAGGAAGCTCCAAGTTAACAGAAGGTTTTTGGAGGCAATAAAGTTGAAATTAATAGAATGACAAACATTTCAAGGTCTGAAATAGTCTACTTAAAGGAGTTTTACCATGAGGTAACATCCCCTGCACTGGTCGCTCACAGCTAGCTGCGACCTGGCCATGAATGTGAAAAAGGAGGGTGTCACTTGCATCCGTCCTCATCATTCAATTCTATGGTAGCTTCCCAATATAGCCGAGTGCACACACTGGGCTATATCAGGAAGCTCCCATAGAAGTGAATTAGGAGGACTACCACAAGCTAGCTGTATGTGGCCAGTGCAGGGGATTTTACCTCATGGTAAAACCCCTTTAATCTGGAATGATCTTCACTTGACTTGGATTAGCTCAATAGGGGTAATGTTCTTCAATTAGGAGAGCTATCATGTAGGTGTATGGAGTCCTATATGCTATTGCTGCTCCACTAAAATTGAAATATACCCAAGGAAAAAAGTTGCATCACCTATTGGATTTTGCGTTCTTTAAATTCCATCCTATTCACTCAGCCTTGCAATATGATTGGGAATAAAGCCAAATAAGATGCTCATTTATAGACAGGGGTTTAGGGGTGTTTGCAGTACAGAGTAGAATACTAGTTGTCTAGGTGAGAGGCTCTAGACATAATTCAAAATGAGTAACGTTCTTTATTAGGGAGAGGAACGATGTAGGTGTGTGAAAAATTACCTCCACTGAAATTTAAATATATTCATAGAAAATCAAGGGAAAAGACATAGAATTCGGCGCCTTGTGATTTGAGGAAAACTACATTCAATAGGTTGCACAGTCTTAGCTCTTTTCCCCTTGACCTTATTTGAATATATTTAAATCTTAAAACATGGCATATAAGTCTCCAAACACCTACATGGTGCCCCTCCCTAAGGAGGAATGTTGCCCCTTTCAAAAGGCAACCAGTACTCTACTCTGCACCAATGAGTGGCAAAGACCTTGAAACAGCTGTCTGTAAATGAATTTGGCTTACTCCCAGTCATATCGCAAGGCTCAGTGAGTCATATGTGATTTGCAGAATGTTATGTTGAATAGGTCCTTGCTCTTTAGCTTTGAGCTTGTTTTGACCTGGATTAGGCCACCCATAAATAAGAGATTATGCTTCTTGTTATAACACCACATAAATTAGGAAATTAATCTGCTTCTTTGTACAGATATTGCGCTTAATTTGCATTGGACCTAATATTTAAGGACTATGTGGAAAATATATTGGGAGACATGTAGGAACTGGGCTGCGTTTTTTTGCATGATGTCCACCAAAAAAGCTGTTGTTGGCCCTGTCCAGAATAATTTTGAAAGTTATATGCCAAAAACAGGCGCAAGTCCAACATCTTGACACTTTTGTCCAATTCTTAGGGGGCATGTCGCACCACATTCATAAAATTACACATATTTATGAATGTTGACAGTAGAAAAATCACTGCTGCGGACCACGGACTGCCCGTGTGTCGGTTTCTGTCTCTGTCCCTACTGTGTATCCAGTCCCTGTTGTATCCCTTGTTACTGCCGTGTACTCACCTGTCCTCGCTCCTGCTCCAGTTCACATTCCTGTCTGTGTCTTGTGTTGTCTGGATTCAAAGGGACAGTGCACCAATTACCTGTTCAATGACCTATGACCTCCTGTGATTTAAGGAACTTCCTGCCTCTGTTCCAGCATCAATTCATTAATGTGTATCTGAGCTCCTGACCTGCTGCTGTTACCGTGGGCCAACACATACCCCGGACCAAGCGCACTGCGAAACGCGCGTTGGGGAGCGTGCCCTACATCCATTCATCAACCCAGTTTGGGACTTTACTTCTTTACAGCGTTCTTCATTTAAGGTTGGGTATTTACTATTTATATTTTTATGCTATATAACTGTTCTAATAATAAATTCATAGCTTTCACATGGGGTTACCCATACCTTAAGATTGACTCTAGTTTATGCAGATGTAAGGTAGTAGGCCACGCCATTTAATGTAGTTCTATTGTCATCTTTTACTTGTATTTTATTCACATATGTAATTGTTTAACTTTTTGTATATTTCAATAAAATTTGTTACATTTTTAATTCATACTGGTAGAACTTGTTTTTGATAGGCATATATTGTGTTACCGTGGGCCCTTAAACTCCATGGTCTGCATCTGCTATACCATCTTTACTCGCAGCACCCCAGTGAATCCACATCTACCCGATGTCCACGGTGTCGGTGCCTACTGACCCCTGTTGTGACCCCCAATTATTTTCCAACTAATACCACTAAAGTAATATAAACTAACTTATAAGCAATATAAAACCATATAAAATTAGATCATATAAAATGATATCATATAGAATTATATTATATAAAATTATAAAACCAATCTACCATGAATCCAGTTTTCAGTTGGGTAGTTACAGAGTTATCATAGTATTATCAGTAATTACAAACATCACATCAGGCTACAAATAAAATAAAAGCCGTTAAAATAGCATTTTACTGAATACAAACTATCGTAGTGATGTGGCTTGGCGAACCTCAAGTCTCAGCGAGACCTCGGTTGCTTACTATTGCCTAATCTAGAATATAGGCTGGCAGCAAGAAAAACAAATTTAAATAGTGATCAACATCTCATTAGAATTCGTTACATTTAATACAGGAAAACGAAAAGTGTAAAAATTGACACGAAAAAAATGTTGATAAAAAGTTTATACATCATGCAAAAACCTGACCTACCGACCCACATTTTGAGGAATTAAAGTTAACTTACAATCTAAAGTATAAAAATATATATTTTTTCTAAGATTTTACTTAGAAAAAAAGATTTTTTTTAAAATAGGAACAACATTTTATAATTCTCATACTGTATTTAACCCCTTCATGCATAGCACCGCCGGCTTCCTGCAGCATTGCACCCCTCCAGCCTCTTGTCTGCCTGATATACTACATTCTGGTTGTATGGAGTGGGCTCACACACTGAGCCCACTCATATGCGGCAGATGCTTATTACACCCGCAATCACCATTAACAGCAGGGAGTGGATCCTTGCTGTTATTATTTTAGACTTTGCGTCAGAGCTGTCAAATTGAATGAGGAACAGTGCTGGGCACCGTTTCTCCCTCCGATCTCCCTCCCCAGGTGGTGTAATTGCAGGGGGACGCTCGGTTGCCATAGCAGATGCTAATGCTAAGTAAAATCTTACAAAATATATCTTTTTATACTTTTAGATTGTAAGTTAAATTTCGTTTGTCAAAATGTGAAATTATGTGCTAAATAATAGCAGTGTGTTTCAATCAAATGAGAAAAAGCTAATTCCTCTTTATTTCAATGTACACAAAGGCACTGGGAGTCCTGCACATTCACATCCAAATGAAAACATGATCGAAACATCAAATTATAAACTGAAAATGAAGTAATGTCATAATAGGCTGTTCAAAAATAGCAGTGTGTGAATTTTAATTTTCAAACTCGAATATTTACAGCATATACTGGAATTTGTTCCCAGATTTAGCTTTTCTGTAGATCACTGAACTAATATTTACCTATGTAACCTTTATTTTCCATCTTTGAGTTGACTAACATCTGACACCTGAAGACAGGTCTTCCAGCCCCAGCAAACTGTACTACATTCCATAGTTCATTTGCATTTTAAAGATTTGCTTCAAAAACAGAATTTTTGATGTCACTCCACAAATTCTCAATCGTATTGAGGTCTGGGGATTGGGTGGCCACTTCATAACATCAATCTTTTTGGTGTTAAACCAGGACATTGTCTGCTTGTTGGTGTGTTTGGGGTCATTGTCCTGTTGAGACACCCATTTGAAGGGCATGTCTTCTTCAGCATAAGGCAACATGACCTCTTCCAGTATTTTTATATATTCAAAACAGTCCATGGTGCCTGATATGCAATAAATGGGCCCAACTCCAGAGTATGAGACACATCCCCAAACCATTTTGCTGGCAGCACCATGTTTTTTAGTCTTCACAGTGTACTATGGCTTGAATTCAGTGTTGATGGGTCGTCTTACAAACTATCTGCGGCCTTTAGACTCAATAAGAACAATCTTGCTCTCATCTTTCTATACAAGGTTGCCACACTTCTCTTTAGGCCAGTCAATGTGTTCTTTGGCAAACTGTAAGCTTTTCAAAACATAACTTTTTTCAGCAATGATACTTTACGATGGTTTTTAGCAAACAATTTAGCTTTATGTAGAAGCCTTCTGATTATTGCAGGACTCACAGATAACTCAAGATCTTCTGTGATCTTCCTGGAGTTCATCATTAAATGCTTCTTTGCATTCTTGTTATTCTATGATCTAGTTGGATGGAAGTATTTATTTTTTGTATGCCATTATAAAGCATTGGTGATCTTCTTAGCTGAACAGCCAATTATTTTCTGCACTTGTTGATATGTTTTGCCCTCTCCAATCAACTTCTTGATCAAAGTTGTTTCTCCTTTGGTACAATGTCTGGAACGAGCCATTCTCAAATGAGAATTGGCTAAAACCAGCAGGTACAACATTGACTTCCCTCCTTCATTAACCCCTTCCCAACATTAGACAGACCCATACGTCCTAGCAGGAAGTGCGTTCCTCTAAAACAGGGGTGTCAAACTGCGGCCCTCCAGCTGTTGGGAAACGACAACTCCCATCATGCATTTATATAATCTATAACAGTGGGCATGATGGGAGTTGTCGTTTCCCAACAGCTGGAGTGCCGCAGTTTGACACCCGTGCTCTAAAAGGACATATGGGTACGGCCTGGCGATTGTGCGGGCTTACAAGCGATTCCCGCACGATCGCGACATGGGACCATCAGTATATTACCGCTGGCCTCATGCCACATCACCCCCAGCTGGAGTGAGCTCCGCCCGTGGGTGTTTAACCCCTTATCTCCGACAATCTATTAAGATCATCGGAGCTAAGTCACAGGCTCCAGACAGCCTGTGAAGGGAATATCACTTCCCGGGCTTCTGTGACATCACCATGCCCAGCAATGCATTGTGGGCATTGCCGGGCAGGATGATACACAGTTGCCATGGAGACCAGTACACAGCAATAAGTTGTGTACTGTATGACCTCCTGTTTTATGAGAGATTTGAAGATTGCTCATACAATTCCCCTCTAGGGAAAAGTGAAAAAAGTGTAAAAAAGTGAAAAAGTGAAACACAAATGAGATAAAAAAATAAAAATAAGATAAAAACACGTACACCGCCCTTTTCCCCTTTAAAAACGCCAATCACCCCACAAAAGCTCAAAAATAAATAAAGTACACATATTTGGTATCGCTGCGTGTGTAACGACCTGCACTATAAAACTGTCATGTTAATTAACCCGCACAATGTATGCCGTTAAAAAAAAACAATCAAAGAATTGCAATTTTCGTTCAATCTGCAGCACATAAAATGGAATAAAAATCAAACACTCATATAAACATCAAAGTGGTACCAAATAAAATGTTGCTTCTTCCCGCAAAAAAAAAAGTCTTTAAATAGCTCTGTATACGGAAAAATAAAAAAGTTATGGCTATTAGAAGATTAATAAATATTGTTTTACACAAGAAAACCTTTTTTTTTAAAATCGCTTCAGCATAAAAAAACTATATAGATTGGGAATCACTAGAATGGTATCAACCCACAGAGTAAAACTAACGTCATATATACTGCACGGTAAGCGCTGTTAAAAATAAAAAACACTACTAGGATTGTAGTATTTTCTTCCAAATAACGGATTTAAAACTGATCAAAAAGCCTTGTCCCCCCAAAAATGATACAAATAAAAACGTCAACTCATGCCGCGAAAAACAGGCTCCTACACATCTCCGTACACAGGAAAATAAAAATAAGTTATGGCTGTCAGACTATGGTGATGCAATAAAAGTGGTTTTACTGCTTTTACACAATAAAAAAAAAATACAAATTGGGTATTTTTGTAATCTTATCGACCTGTTGAGTAACGCTAGCATGGTGACCACTGTAAAAAAATAAAATAAAAAAACACTACCAGGAATTCTGTATTTTGTTCAAAACGCCTCACAAAAACTTGATAAAAAGTGATCAAAGCATCATATGAACTCCATAATGGTACCAATAAAATCATCAACTCATCCCGTAATAAACAAGCCCATAATCAGCTCCATATACAGAAAAATAAAAAAGTTATGGCTGTCAAAATAGGACAACATAAAAATGCCATTTTTATAGACATATTTCTATTGTGTAAAAGTAATAAAACATAAAAAAACTATATAAAATTTATATCATTGTAATTGTACCAACCCGTATAATAAAGTTATTCAGTCATTTTCATTGCACAGAGAACACTGTAAAATTGAAACCCAAAAACCAATGACGGAACTGTGTTTTTTCCCCCCATTTCCATTTCCCACTGCTAAAAAAAACTATGGAACACCTGTGCGCCCAAAAAGCACAATACACCCTAGATGACATCAGTGAGGGGTGTTGAATCCAAAATGGGGTGACTTCTAGAAGGTTTGACCTGTTTTGTTTCTTTGCAAATGTGACATGGCCCCATCAAAATCTGCTTGCGCCCCAAACAGCAGTTTACACCCACATACAGGGTATTGCCAAACTTGGAAGGAATTGAGTAACAAAATTTGGGGTGCTTTTTTTCCATGATTCTTTATAAAAATTAAACAGTTTCAGCTAAAATTGCAGATTGTTGGGAAAAAATGTCTTCATTTTCACAGCCTAATGCTAAAAAAAATTGTGAAACACCAGTGTATACACCACTGTACCCCTGGATATATTCCTTAAGGGGTGTTGTTTCCAATATGGGGTCTTTTTAGAGGTGTTTATTAAGTTTTAGCACTTTAGGGTATCCTCAAATGAAATAGTAATGAAAATGAGACCCCAGAGTCCAGTAGGTGCTCCTCCTACTCTGAGGCTTGTAGTTGAGCCAAATAGCGCACTAGGGCCACATATGGGATATCTCTGAAAATTGAAGAATCTGGGGAATCAATATTAAGTTGCATTTCCCAGGTCACATCTAGCATGTTCCTGTGAATAATGGATAAAAACTGAAAATCTGCAAAGAAAAAGGAAATTTTGAAATTTCACCTCCACTTTACTTTAATTCCTGTGAAACACCTAATGGGTTAATAAACGTCCTAAATGCTGTTTTGAGTTCTTTAAGGGGTGTAGTTTCTTAGATGGAGTCATTTATGGGGTTATCTAACATACAGGCCAATCATAACCATGTCAGAGCTGGGCTGATCCCTAAAAAAATGTACAGTATATTGCAAATTTTCTTGAAAATATGAAAATTGCTACTAAATCTCTAAGCCCCCTGTCATAAAAAAAGACATTAAAAAATGATGCCAATCTACAGTAGACATATGGTAGATGCTAGTTATAAGCTATTTTGAGTGGAATAAGTATCTGTCTTACACACAGAAATTTTTGAAGTTTGAAAATGATAAATTTTTCTAATTTTTCACGATATTTTGATATTTTTTTTGCAAATAAACAAGGATTTTTTGGACCAAAATTTCTTACTAACTTAAAGCACAATGTGTCATGAGAAAACATTCTTTGAATCACAGGGATAGGTTAAAGTGTCAAAAATTTTTCTACAAAAAATGACACATGTAGAAAAATGTCTAGGTCTAAAAACACTTTGTTTCCCTAGCAACAAAACAAGCGCCTCTTTATTTTTCAGAATATATGAATGAAAAAGGGCGCTCTGATTTGGTTGCTATGGGGAACAAAGTAATTTTTGACCTAGAAGTTTTTTATAAATGGGGGCCAAATGACCACTGCCAGATTTCAAAAAATTGGCCCTCTCAAGAGGCCAAAACTGGCTCCGGTGGTAAGAGGTTAAATAAGGACCATAGTTGACACATGTATCTTCACAGAATGAATGTTCTCACTAGTCGAAGTCCACACTGCTATTTATTTGAACACATCCATTTCTTTAAAGATTCATTACCCTTATAGCGTGCAAGTCATGACTGTTGATTCCTTTGGTTGCCCATTATTCGGCTACACCTACTCATGACCATTTTTTATTATATTTTCAAACAAAAACAGTAAAAAACCCCCTTTTACTGTTTTAAGTTTTTATTATTTTTACAAAATGTAGGTCAGGGGGTCAGGTTTTTTGATGCTACAAAAATTTTTTATCAACTTTTTTTTCATTCTTTTTTTAATATTTTTTTTTTTCCCTATACAAATTAAAAAAATTTTAAATCAGATACGATCATTGTTGAAATGTTATTTTCCTGCTCTAACCCTATATTCTACATACATCAATAACAGACACCCAAGATCCAGCTGGGACCTGAGGTTCTCCAAGCAAGATCAGTATGATACTTTAAGTTTATTCACTAAGATACTATTCTTACGGCTATTATTTTATTTCTAGCTTGCTGTGATTCCTTTCTAATCTTTGACACTACTACAATAACTCAAAATTTCAAACTGAGAACGAATTTATGGAATCCGTATTGGGTTTTTTATAAGTTATGTATATAATTTTATATTTTTTTTAAATTTGATATAATTTTATATTATTTTTTATATTTAAATTTATAACTTTTTATATGAATAATTTTATATTATTTCATTTTATATACATTATAATAATAATCTTTATTTATATAGGGCAGACATATTCTGCACATTTACAATTTAGGGTATAAGTCAGACAAAAAAAACTTACACGTAAAAAAATACTTACGATCAACACAAGGTGTAGGGTCCTGTCACAAGAGCTTACAATCATTTGGGTGAGGGGGAGACAAAGGGTGAGAAGTGCTTGGTTTACATAAAGGTCTAGCAATATTACATAAATATGGGGTGGCTTACATAAAAAGTGGATGGTCCTGCCACCATGCAATACATCTATTTATAGATAAGTGCCTGTGTGCAGAGAGTGAAATAAATGTGTGTGACAGAAAGTGGGGGGTTAGCAAATTTGGTCTTTTGGGGCCTGCTAAAAAATGATTTAGCGCGCTTTAAACTTTTAGGGTTATGACGGTTGAGCGATTTTTATCACAAAGTTGAAATCGGCAAGGTTTTTATGGTGATAGATAATTTCCAGATCATGCGATAATTAAGGTTAAAATCTGAGCATCATCTATTAAGATCGCGCCTTTTTCGGCGCTTCCTGTAATTTTGGCGGCCAGCAAATCAGATTACAGAATAGAGCAGGGTGAGATGTGTGTGCGACGTCATGACTGGGATGTGTATGGTTGCGATTGGCTGGAAAAATCACATGACCTCGTTTTACATAGAACAGCGTTTCCTGTTTCAGCCTCAGTGTCTCTCAGCATCTCATAGGGATAGGACCTGCGCTCTGCCTGTGGCCAAACAGCTCAGCGAAATTAGTCTATTTCTGCACAGAGAAACCTCTACTATTAGCTGTGATCCTTCCAATTTAGTTAGATTAGAGATTTGAAGATTTTATGTAGTTAGCTAGAGAATTTTAAAGCAGCATCTACCGCTGTAAATTCACGGCGGTGGGAGCGGGGGAGGGGGGGCCCCGCGGGCGAACACAGACAAGCTCTATCTATAAAGAACACTGGATAAAGTTCACCAAGACTTAGTGTAGACATTGTAGTGGAATATATTTATTATTAACAGTTTGCTATTGAAATATTTCCTGGATATTGGGCCTGAACTTATATTGGATACACATCATTTCTAGTAACTGCAGGTTTCTTTGTTAGCTGCAAAACTCCACTTTTATTATCAGTATACATTTCAGATAGGTGTTCATTTTCAATTTTACCCATTACACCTGTGACTGTTGATATATCCACCTTGCAGTTAAATTACAATACAGCAATCTTGTAGTCAGCACAGGTTGTTTGTTGCCAAAAATACCGTGTATTGTACGAAAACATCACAGTTACGTGTTTTTTGACTTTTGCGCACCCAGCATTGTTCATTGACGCAGCATCCACGTAAATCTTAAAACAGCAATTCTATATTCACCACAGGTGAATTGAAAGGTGCAAAAAATAACGTTTATTATACCAAACATAACAGTTACGTGTTTTTGACTTTTGTGCACCCGAAATTGTTCATAGACGCAGCATCTACGTAAATCTTAAAACAGCAATTCATATATTCACCACAGGTGAATTGAAAGGTGCAAAAAAATATCGTTTATTATACCAAAACATAACAGTTACGTGTTTTTTGACTTTGCGCACCCAGCATTGTTCATTGACGCAGCATCTACGTAAATCTTAAAACAGCAATTCTATATTCACCACAGGTGAATTGAAAGGTGCAAAAAATATCGTTTATTATACCAAAACATAACAGTTACGTGTTTTTTTACTTTTGCGCACCCAGCATTGTTCATTGACGCAGCATCTACGTAAATCTTAAAACAGCAATTCTATATTCACCACAGGTGAATTGAAAGGTGCAAAAAATACCGTGTATCATACGAAAACATAATGGACACATATTGCAAAATGACTTGTTTTTGCAAGATCTTTAACATAGCTATCAATCCCTGTTTGAGACAACCCATTTAATACAATGAAAAAAAGAGAAACAAAGACATGGTGGGATTCCATCCTATTTTAAAAATGTGTTTTCTAGAATTAAACTACTAAAAAACTTGCATGTACAAAATAGCTGGTAAAAAAATTCCCCTGAATTGTACAAGGGAGGTACAGGAAAACTTGACCAGATGTAGGTTATTCAGAGGACATGGAGTATGGAGCACGGACAGAGAACAAAGTACAGAGACAATTTCCTCCAGCACGTTGAGTAAAATGAGAAAAAAAAATGCCAAGCAAAAGGGCACCTGGATGTAACAGGAGCGTTAACCACCAGTATTTCCAAGTGAAGCTCAATTGGTCCGCACTCATACGGAGGGGCAAGCGCTACCCAGGTCTTGACTGTGTACTGAGGAAGGCTGGAGTTCTCACACTTCCGCACTCTGCTTCAGCACGACAGTTTTTGTTGCTGCGTCATCAGGCATTTTAACCTGCGTGTTAATAGATGACGGACGCCAGCCTGGGCTCTCACCGCACCCACTGTAACTCCGGCCCTGGGTCATGCTGTGGCACAGGACAGTTCTAGTCAATGTCCAGTTCAACTAAAATGGTGGTTGAAAGACTCCTTTTCCGCACTTTGTAATCTGGGGTCAGACAGGTTAATGGTCATACTGTGGCCCAGGACAGGGACAGTATATGTCCAGTTCAACTAAAATGGTGGTTGAAAGACTCCTTTTTCTGGCACTGTTTAAACTGGGGGGCCGACCGGTGTAATGGTCATTCTGCGGTACAGGACCGATATAGGTAGTGGCCAGTGACACTACAATGGTGGTTGACGGACTCCTTGTTGCGGCTCTTTTTAAATCTGGGGTCATGCGGGTTTGGGGCTCATGCTGCGTTCCAGGACAGGGATATTCATGTCCAGTTCAAGTTAACATGATGGTTCAAATCATACTGCCTTCTGGCACTTTTCAATTTGTGGGTGATGCAGGGTTAAGGGTCAGGCTGTGGTACAAGACAGGGATAGTGAATGGTCTGTGACTTTTTTTCTGTGACTTTTATAACCTAAGTGTGTTGCCTAAGATGTAGCACGTATCCATTTGACTGTTGTGGATGTTAATTTCAGCTTCTCCAGCCTTGTTTGGGTGTAATAATGAAGGTGTTGTTGCTGTCCCATAGACTTTAATGGTAATCGCTCATAATCGATGCTCACAATCGAAAAACCTTATCGATAGCGGCCGACTATCGACTATCGCTCAATCTCGATAGCCAACGCAATCGCTCAACACTAGTTATGACATTGCCTGATCGTACGGGGTTGCATGTTCCAAAGAACTGGTGCAGCACATGCAGAGTCTTGGAGATGAGGATGGGAGGTCCGGATGATTGAGGCAGTAAATCGAAGATCATCAGCAGAGAAACTAAGTATAATATTAAACCAAGATGACGGAGGAGATGGAGGGGGTGCACCACTGTGGAGAACTTTATGGGTGAGAGTGATTAGTTTATGTTGTATTCTTTACTGAATCGGCAACCAGTGCAGTGACTGACACAGAGTAGAGGCATCATTGCAGTTGCTGGAAAGAAAGATGAGCCTGGCTGCTGCATTCAGGATGGATTGGAAAGGGAAGAGTTTAAAGAGAGGAAGAGCGGTAAGCATAGAGTTGCAGTAGTCAAGACGAGAAAGTATAAGGGCATGTCCCCACTGCACGGGTTTTCGGACGGTTTTTCAGGCGGTTTGCGGTTTTTCAGACCGCCTGAAAAAACGGACGAAAAAGAGCACAATGGTGCTCTATGGAAAACCTGTGCAGCAGTCCCCACTGCACGGGTTTTCCGTCCGGCGGTTTTTCCGCCCACGTATAAACCGTATAAACCGACCGGTATTTGGCACTTGCCATGTGAACGCACCCTAAGAGCAACAATGAGAGTTTGAGTTGTTTCCACAGTAAGAAAAGGACAGATTTTGGAGATGTTCCTGAGGTGCAGATGACAAGAGCAGGCAAGGGTTTGAATATAGGAAGTGAAGGACCCCAAGACAGTGGAGTTATGGTAGTACCACACACTGAAACAGAAATAACAGGGTGGGGTTGATTAGTAGATAGCAAAATGACAATATAAATGTAGAATTAACATAAGTTAGTTTAGTGGTATTAGTTGTGAAAGAATTAGTATTTTTTTTTTTTACTATTGGCAATAACAGTTTGTTTAGCAAGGCCCCAGTCTGTCAGGAATTTTGTCAAGTCTTTATACACATTTTTGGTGTACCAACCATGGCATTTATGATGCACCACATCTATGAACAGCCGTGCGACACTTTCATACATACTGTCAGATGCCTTACTAACCTACTGAGAAGTACGACTAGAGAGGTGGTGCCACTTCTCATACATTGTGTCTCTGTCACAGCAATTATACTATAGAGCCAGTGATGCAACGATCGCTATGGCTGGTATACGCTGATACCAGCCGCTCAGCTCACTGAAGGCAGCGGCGCGATGAAGTGAGCTCATCGCGCTGCTGCCTCTGCTCGGCGCACAGCCGTCACTCTGCTGTGCGGCCAAGAAGCTGCTGGAAGAGCGTCCCGGTGCTGGCGACGTGATGTCGTGACGCTGACAGTGTCGTGAAAACGAGGAAGACGCTCGGCCGGGAAGGAGGAAAGGTAAGTATTATTGTTGTTATTTTTAATTTCGGTTACCTGCCTGAGGGGACTTATCTCTATATACATGCATGAAGGGACCTATATCTATGTATGTACCTGCATGAGGAGCCCTATAGCTGCCTATATAACCCGCTGAGTAGCCTATATTTTAATAGAAATAGGTCCCTCCTTCAG
>JAODAL010062533.1:0-19706 GCA_025379985.1 Phyllomedusa bahiana | reverse complement strand
TGACTTTATAATGGGAAAATAATGTTCATCATGTGATCATGCCCTTTTAAAAGCACCCCAAAAACTTTTTGGGGCATTACACTGTATGACATAACACTTGTCTAAAATTACCATATACACTTACATTGTGACCCTACAAGAGGGCAGTGTAAGACTAGCTTCACTCCTAAATAGTGTTGATCGAACTGTTCTAGAAAAGTTAAGTTCTAGGAGAACTACTCGAACCGAACATTTTAGTGTTCGACACACTAGTTTCAGTTTTGTTTTCAGCAGCTTTCTGCACTTTTGGCGGCCATCCAATCAGAGCAGAGCACAGAGAAGTGTCAAAGACGTCATAGCTGAGGTGTAGGGCTCTCATTGGCTGCTAAAATCACATGACCATGTTATATATATTTCACTGTATTGCCTTGTGAACGACATTTTCAGCTCACTCTCTGTACTGTACAGACTGCTCTTAGTTAGATAGCATTTTCCTCTCCATAGACATCAATAGTTAGAGAGTTTGGTATTTCTGGCTGCATCTTTCTCACACCCAGAAACTGTTATTTGGTAACATTTGCAGGCTCACATAACAACTAACTCTCATATACATGGATATATATTATACAGAGTGCTTGGATTTGCTAAATCATACTCTGTGCCCAAAAGTTCAATTTTTGCAGTTTTGGAGGTTCAGTAATTGTTTAACACATCGTCTTCAAATCTTCTATGTATCAAAGAGGCTTTTGGGCCCCCTCAAGATGCAGGGTCCTGTAGCAGCTGCTACCGCTGCACCTCCTATAGCTACGCCCCTGCTTGCAAGCTGACCTCATCTTAGCTATTGAAAGGAATTAAGTAATTTAGCCTCTCAATTTTTTTCTGTCACTCTTAGAGCCAATTTTTCTTCACTAAGTTGTTCCACGTATCCAGTTTACTGTTATGGATGGTAATTTCAGCTTCTCCTCACCTGTATAGGTATAAAAATTAACCAGAACATCTTCTCCCATTGACTTTAATGGGGTTTGAATTTCGAGTTCGAATAGAACTTCTCACCGAACTCACAAAAGTTCGGGGTTCTAATTGAACTAGAACTTTTTACTGTTTGCTCAACACTACTCCTAAACAATATTACCATTTTGGTAACAATTAACCCTCTTCCCCAAACTAAAACTTAACCTTTGATCTGCCATAAGAAGTTGAAAACATGGATAGGTTTCAAATGAAAGGGGTTGTCCGATATCTCTAAAACATTAAAAGGAAGCTTCTGTTGGCCCAATAAAAAAGAAAAAAAAATGCTTTACTTTCTTTGCCCAGCTGGCTTGGGGTGAGAGTGGGAGGAGACACTGGCTGGGAGGGTCAGAGTGGGGGAGAGGATTGTAACTGGAGTGGGTCAGAGGGAGGGGACACTAACTGGAGGGGTCAAAGCGAGGGGATGACAGTGACTGGAAGGATCAGGGGGAGACGGTGACTGGAGGATCAAAAGCTTGGAGACAGTGACTGGAGGGGGGAGATAGTGGGGTAGACAGTGAATGGAGGGGCCAGAAGGAGGGGTAGACAGTGAACGGAGAGGGAAGAGGGGGAGACAGTGACTAGGGTGTGTTTGGTGCCAGAATAAGCAAAAAAGCCCCAAAGCATTATCGAGCCACCACTATTGTAGTTTGTTCATTGATAATTGTAAGGTTATACACTGAAAAGTACTTAGAATCACATAACTCAGTCGGCTCATAACTAGCTATGAGCCAACCTTGTACCAGATGTTCCTTTGTGGGGACACCCTTTTAACTGTAGCAACCAATATTGAGCAGCTGCTGTCCTGGCAAATAGGATCGGGAGTTAGGGGATATTAAAAGGCATAGATGCACATGATGAGAACATTATTCTCCCATTATACAAGTCACGGGTTAGACCACACATGGAATATTGTGTACAGTTTTGGGCACCAGTTCAGAGGAAATACATTGTAGAGCTTGAACAGGTACAAAGGCGGGCAACAAAAATAATAAAAGGACTGGGTGGACTGCAAGACCCAGAAAGATTAGCAAGATTAGGGCTTATTAGTTTAGAGAAAAGACGGCTTCAGGGGAACATAATAAATATCTATAAATATATCAAAGGTGAATATAGAGATCTCTCCCAAGATCTATTTATACCCAGGACTTGAGCTAGAACAAGGGGCATCCTCTATGTCTAAAGGAAAGCAGGTTTCTACATAGAAAGGGATTCTTTACTGTTAGAGCAGTGAGACTGTGGAACTCTCTGCCAAAGGAACCTGTCATGGTGAATTCACTAACAGAGTTCAAAAAGGTTCTGGATGCATTTGTTGACTGTAGTAATATAACAATTTATAGTGACCAGGACTCTGGAGGAATAGAATTGATCCACGGATTTATTCTCATTACTAGATTGATGTTGGGAAGGAATTTTTCCTTTAAATTAGGACACCTGACTTTTATCTCCATGTTTTTTTTTCATCCTTTCTTAGAAACTACGTAACTGATTGCTTTTTTTCAGAAATGCACAATTTATGCTGTGTATTTCTGCATCAAAATCACATAAAAAAGCACCAAAAATGCACTGTGTGAAAGCACCCTAACTTTTAGGAACACTCTCTTTACAACGTAGACCTGTTTCTAACATGTCATCAAATATCACAGTCAAAAAAGCTGTAGTAGGTCCAGATATTTGATACATTTTATTTTAAGAAAACCTGATGCAATCAATGAAGCCCTTCATTAGTGTTTGATAAAACACATGATTTGTATATGTGTACTGCTATGAAGGATTCTATTCAGAGGTTGAATAAGTCAGAGATAAAAAATAGTTCTTAGAATTGGTGTTTTGTGATGAATTTATAAAAAACACATGGTATATTAGCTGAGGTATCTAAATTGCAGATTGATTAAACAATAGCAAGCAGCTAGTAGTTTAAACATTGTGTAAATTAACTTTATTCCAAAGGGAGTTGAAAAATGATTGCAACTGTATGTATAGAAAACTCCGGATCCAGAGCAGAGTTGATAGTAAGTGATGGTCATAGCTCCCCCTCTCCCACGTATTGCCTTATGCACAGATGTAGTACAGATGTAGCAGAATTTAACTTGACCGCGATATCACAGCTTTTTGTGTTCTCTGTTCTTAGCCATTGAAAAAGTTCAGATGGCAATGTGTGCCGCCATATAATGGTACATGATCTGGAAAGTTAATCTGTAGAGCATGAGTAGAAGCCTTTCCATACAGATCAACAAGAGTTTCTATGCTCCGTGTGGCTGCTGTAAAGCATGTATTTAGTTATTTTTAAATATGGACAAGCCTGTGAAAAAGTAAAAAAAGTTATACTCCCTTTTCTGTCCAGCACTACAGCTGCTCTTCTTTGCACTTCCTGGGTTTGACACACACAAAATGTTAATAATCCAGTTAATTGGAGCACAAGCATGTGTTGGGACAAGAACCTGGGAGTGCAGAGGAGAGGTTCCTGGGGCACTTTGGAGTAGCGGCATGACACATGGAGGTGAATACAAGGGTTTTTTTCTATTTTTTTATATTGAAAGATAATTTAACGGGACTGGACAGTCCATTGTAACGTGGAAATTTTTACTGAACACTGTGGAATATTCTGAATGTTGTTTTTGGATCTTTAAAAACAGTTTGTATTGTTAAGAGTTCTCCGTAAACTTTTTTTTCATCAACCTTATAACCAACAGGACAGATGTGTGTGCAGGAAGTATGTTTAGTGACCTTATGGTGTCATGATATTTTTGAGTCTTGAACTTCACAGTTTAATAGCCTAAAACTTAACTTTCAATATATACTGTGTTTATTAATATATATATATACACACACACCCCCACACCACATATATTATATATATTATATATAAATATATATATATATATATATATATATATATATAGTGTATATATATATATTATATATATTATATATTGTGTATATATACTATATGTAATACTATATATATATACTGTAATATAAGTATATATATACTATATATAATATAGAATAAATATAAATATATATATATATATTTAGTGACCCTATGTTGTCATGCCATTTTTGACTCTGAGTTTTGAGCTTTACAGTTTAATAGCCTGAAACGTAACTTTCAATGTATATATATATATATATATATATATATATATATATATATATATACACTCACCGGCCACTTTATTAGGTACACCTGTCCAACTGCTCGTTAACATTTAATTTCTAATCAGCCAATCACATGGCGGCAACTCAGTGCATTTGGGCATGTGGACATGGTCAAGACAATCTCCTGCAGTTCAAACCGGCATCAGAAATGGGGAAGAAAGGTGATTTGAGTGCCTTTGAACGTGGCATGGTTTGTTGGTGCCAGAAGGGCTGGTCTGAGTATTTCAGAAACTGCTGATCTCCTGGGATTTTCACGTACAACCATCTCTAGGGTTTACAGAGAATGGCCAAAAAGAAAAAACATCCATGAGCGGCAGTCCTGTGGGGGGAAATGCCTTGTTGATTGCCAGAGGTTCAAAGGAGAATAGGGCAACGGGGTTTGAGCTGATAGAAAGGCAACAGTGACTCAAAATAAACCACCCGTTACAACCCAAGGGAAGCAGAAGAGCATCCCCTGAATGCACAGTACAGCGAACTTTGAGGCAGATGGGCTACACGCACAGAAGACCACACGTGGTGCCACTCCTTTCAGCTAAGAACAGAAACTGAGGGCTCCAATTTTGCCCAAGCTCATCGAAATTGGACAGTAGAAGATTGGAAAAATATTTGCCTGGTCGGGTGAGTCTCGATTTCTGCTGCGACATTTCGGATGGTAGGGTCAAATTTGGCGTCAACAAAAATGAAAGCATGGATCCATCCCCGCCTTGTATCAACGGTTCAGGCTGTGGTGGTGGTGTTTATGGTGTGGGGAATATTTTCCTTGGCACTCTTTGGACCCCCTTGGTTTCCAATGGAGCAATCGTTGCAACGCCACAGCCTACCTGAGTATTGTTGATACCATTTCCATCCCTTTATGACCCCCATGTACCCAACATCTTATGGCTACTTTCAGCAGGGTAATGGCGCCATGTCATAAAGCTGGAATCATCTCAGACTGTTTCCCTTTAAAAATGACAATGAGGGTTTACTGTACTCAAATGGGCCCCCACAGTCACCAGATCTCAATCCAATAGGCATCTTTGGATGTGGTGGAACGGGAGATTCGCATCATGGATGTGCAGCCGACAAATCTGCGGCAACTGTGTGATGCCATCATGTCAATATGGACCAAAATCTCTGAGGAATGCTTCCACACCTTGTTGAATCTATGCCACGAAGAATTGAGGCAGTTCTGAAGGCAAAAAGGGGTCCCCAAACCCCTTACTAGCATGGTGTAACTAATAAAGTGGCCGTTTAGTGTTATATATATAATGTGTATATAATATATATATATATATATAATATAATAAAAAATTTTATATATATATATATATACACACACAAACACACATACTTAGAGTATGCTGTTTCTGGACTGGATTTTGAGAAAGTACTACTACATTAATGGTCAAATTGCCCTAGCCGATGAGCCTGAATACACCACTATGAAATACCCATTTACACTTGACAGTTATTGATATGATTTGTCTCTTTCTGAGCATTGAAAAAGGTGATGACCAATGATACAATTAGAATTTATTATCAAATGTGCTAAAAATAATTCAGTGGCACAACTGATAACTGTACATGCCGTGCAGTGACACCTAGACTTGACATTGCTGCCATTGCATAGCTAGGCCCTGGTGTTAAATGGTGTGGACGTTATTGGGAAATATAGGGCACTCTATTACATACAAGAATCTGAAACCTTTATATGTAGATAAGCCCTGCCCTCACATATTAGTAAATAAAATGCCTAAATATTACCATCTCACAGTGGCTAAATATTGCCGCAGTACGGTAACTGGAAAATACCGCCATAATAACACCACCATACCATATATACCACCACTATCCATTGACTGACCAACCCTACCATGTTGTCAATGGATAACACGACTATACATTTTCTGGATAATACTGCTATATTACGACTCAATAACCCCTCCCTATCATGACTAGATAACACAACCATATCATGATAAATATTACTTCCATACAGTAATTGGATAACCACCATTCCATGACCAGATAAGACCCTAATACTATGACTGAATACTACCCCCATACCATGAACATATAACATGACTAGAGATGGGAGAATTGATTCTAACGAAGTGGACTTCGTTTAGAATTTCAGGAAAACTTTGGTTCTGAATGAAGTCGAAGTTTGGGGTGAATCGCGTGAACGAAGTGTGTTTTTAATTGATAAAATGGCCGCAAGCAGATGGCGTTACATGAAGCAAAGAACTCTGGGAGGAAGAAAGGAACAGAGAGAGATGCAGAGATGAAGCCAATCAGAGACCAGCGGGATTCTGTGACGTCACCGCACTCTGTAAGTCCGGACGCGACGCTGGCAGCTCATACTCCTCTCTTTGTGCCGTGCTGTAGCTGCTGCAGTAGCTGAGATCTCACACAAAAGGAATTACTTTTATACAGCGATTTTTGGGGGGTGCCACAGCTTTTCTCAGAGACTGCTTCTCTTTCGTTCTAATTTTGATTTTGTGGGGTATTGGATCTAAAAATCCAGTGTGCGTCCAATTCTGCTGCATATATTTTTTAATGCAAATCGGGTTTCAGTTCGGGACACGGGGGAAAAACCCAAAGGGGTTAAAATCTATGCCTTTTTTTTTTGCTGTTTTTTTTTCATAAAAGAAACAGCGTTTTTAAACCCACATCCCCAAGTTAATTTTTTGCGGCTCATTTCTTTTGCGCAATTAATTTTCCAAAGGTTAAATTTAAAGGGGTGTTTTGCTTTTGGGTAGCCCATAAAAAAACTGTTTTTTTTAAACGCCAAAGAAAACATTTTTTCCGGGTGTTTCCCCTGTAATTTTTTTTCTCTCATTTCTGTTGCGCGTTAATATCCAAGGGTTTTTTAAGCGGGGTTTTTTTGGCTTTTGGGAAATAAAATAAAAAAAACCCATGTTTTTAAAACCCAAAAACAAAATTTTTTCCTGTTGATTCCTGACATAATTATACCCCAAGGGGAAAATTTAAGTTGTTTGTGCTATTGTAGTCAGTAAAATAAACTTATTTTTTTTCAAAACCAAAAAAAGGAAAAATTTTTTTCCTTTTAAATTTCCCGTACGCGTTTTTTTAATCCGGGGGTTTAAATTTAACCCGTTTGGGGTGCTTTAAATTCAGTAAAAAACACAAATTTTTAAACAACACATACAAGAAAATTTTTTTTCGGGCCCAATTTGTGGACCCGAAATTTTTAAACCCAAAGGGGTTTCCCCAACCTGTTAGGGGTTTTCTTTTGGGAAAATCAAATACAGGTGAGTTTTTTATCATATAAGATATCATTTTTTAAACAAGTCTGAAAATATTTAACAAACAGTTTTGGTCAGACAGAGGGGGTGGCAGGCTCTTCACATGCAATTGGCAGTGGGAAAAACTTTCCTGGGGGCGGGAAACGGCCCAACAGCACAGCAAGGGACGTCCAGCGGGGTAAACTCATTTAAGCCAAACCCAAAACCATTAGGCCGGGGTGTTGATCAAAAAACCCAAAGGGGTTTTGATTTTTTGGGTAGGTCATAAATTTTTAAATCCCAATACATCTGAAAACCCCTTTCCAAGTTTTTGGGGGGTTTCGTAAAAATCAACTCTTATTTGGCAGGGCCCGGGGGAACAGGTCACTTTCCCTCCCCCCTTTCCCTCAACCCGCCTCTATCCCCCTTTCGGGTCCCCTCGGGCCAAAAAAACTAGAAAGGGTCGGGGGGCTAAAGCGCCATTTATACAGTGGGGGAAACGAACAATTTGAGGACAGTCCAAGAAGTTTAATTTGGCAACGAAGCGGGGGGAACAGACATCCCCTCTTTTTTGCAGTATTGTTTGGGAGAGGGGAAGGGGAAGGTTTTTTTTGGGGGGGTTGGTCAGCCCTTGCATCCCCGGGCCCGTTAGGAGGCCAGCAGTGACGATCAAACATTTAAAATGAAGTATAAACGGTGCTTGAACCCAAATTTCTCTTTAAATTACCCAGTTTTTTTTCAAATAAGATAGGAACCCTTGAACTGAAGGAACCATAACTACGGGAATTTTTTTAGGGCTTTTTTTTGCTTTTCTGTCCAAATTGTTGTTTTAAATTAAAAAGAAAACAAAACTGGAATAAAACAGAAAAAAAAAAGGAAGCAAAAAGCAAATGCTCCCAAAATTTGGTTTTGGGAAATAAACTTCTTCAAAATAAGAATGTGAATCGTAGGTCCAATTTACAGAAAGTAAAAACACAAGCCCCTTCTGGACCCCTCCCCTGTTACCCCAACCCCAAAACCCCTCCAAAACCGATTTCAAGTGGTTTAAGAAACCCAAGAGATAAACGTTAAATATGTTCATAAACCCAATAAAAAGGGGGATAAAGGAAAATTTTTCTAAACCTAAAACCGCTTTTCCAAAATTTTGGAAAGCTTTTAAAATTCTTTGGGCTTGCTTTCCCAATGGAAAGGCTCCTCACATAAACCACCCCCAAAAAGACTAAAAATAAATAAAACTAAAAATAATCTTTAGAGCCTATAGAGAAAAAAGCTTCCTTCACCCTTTTGTCTGCCATATCCGTTACCGTCCTTTTTTTCCCCTTTTTCCCCTTAAACCAGGGGGCCCATTGCCGCCTGTCCAAACCTTACCGGCCGTCCCGACCCAGAGTTTGCCTTAAATTTTGAAACCTTTGCTTCACCGGGGCCGCCCCCCGAAAGAAATTTCCTTTTTGGGGGGGTACGCCCTGGTAACCCCCCCCGCACAAGCCCATCCCGCTTTGTGGTGGCTCTGGTAAAAAACCCGGGGAAACCTACTTAACCCTCCCTTCCCGGCATGGCTTTTCCCCATCACTTTGGCGGTATCCAGGGGATCCACTCCCCGCTGTCTGTGCCCAACATGAAGCAGGGGAATGACTTTATTCACCCCGGGTCCTAGCAAAACCTGACAAATAACTTTGTCCACATGAAACCCCCTGAGAAAAATGGCAGGTGTACAAATGAGCTGCCACTGCGACTTTAAAATTTAACACGGGGTTGGAAAACCTGTCCTTTTTGGATCACCCAATTAAAACCATTAATAGCCTTTCTCTTTTCCCTAGAGTCTTCCAACAAAAATGAAGGCGGGGAATTTCCCACCATTTGAAATGTCCATAAAACACCCTTTTTTTTGGGGGGTGGCCATCTGCCACTCAGCTTAAATGGGGTGTTTTTGGGGGTATAAAAACGGCGGGAAGTGCATGTAAATTTTCCCTTTGGCCCTTTTTTGGGAAAGGGCTGGAAGATGGTGTAAACTTGAACAACTAGATTAAAGCTTTCCTCCCAGGTTGACTTCTTTCACCCAGGGGGGGTACCCCCTATCCACTTGGATAAACAAAATTTTTTAAAAATTTCCCTCTGTTCATAAAATTTTCCCCCCTTTCATAAATTCCCCCCTTTTTTAATAAAATTTTTTCCCCTGTCATCAATTTCCCCTGTTAAATAATTTCCTCCTTTAAATATTTTTATTCCTTTTCATAAAATTTCCCCAAAAAATTTCCCCTGTTCAAAATTTTCCCCCCCTGTTAATATATTTTTTTCCTTTTTCTTTTAAATTTTCCCCCTGTTCACAGTTCCTGCCCTGCCCTTGTACCCGACCTTTCTGCAACGTTACCTTAACCTCGACCCCCCGCCGTCTGCCCTGACCTGTTTCCTGACCTTTAAACTACGAGTTTTCATCTTACATTCGGTACCCTCTCTGCGCCGTGGCGAAAAACCCCCAAACTAGTCGTGCCATTGGGAAAACGACCTGGTAGGAAATTTCCCCCGCAAAAGTCCAAACCTGCCCCTTTCGGCGGGCTCGGTGAAAAAACCCGGACCTTAAATTAAATCCCCCCCCCGTTGCGGGGGTCCCAAGAGGGGCCCCTAAACCCCTGTCCTTGCAATGGCAAATGAATGGGCCCAAATTTTTTCCCGGCCCCCCCTTTCTTTTAATGGTGAAAGCCCACCATTTGAAAAAAAAAGGGGCTTTCAGTTTTCCACCAAAATTTGGGCAGGCGGGGCAGCTTTTGCCCTTAGGGATGGCTTTCCCCATACTGCTTTTTTTGGGAATCGTCTCGATGGAACAATGCTTGGGGAAACCCTGATTCCGAGGACCGGAGTAAAACTGGACCCAATAATTTTAAAGTAATAGACAGGGAGATGTCTTCGGCAGAGGTGGTGAAGCCTTGACTGCCTGAAATGGGGGCATTTCCACTGGGTGCTTTCTGCTGTTGGGGCAGGGTTTGGGCCACCACATTCCCCCGAAAAAACATATGGTTTACACTGCATGATGTTGGTGCAAGGCCGTGGTTTTCCCAAAAATTAGGTCCCTGGTCCAAAGGGTTTTCTTTTTGCCCCCAGATTCACAAAAGTTAATTTTTCAACCCCCCCCCTGGTGTCTCCGGGCAAAAAAAAAATGGCCCCCAAAAAGCCCAGTAGGGGATTTTTCCACCAAAACTCCTGCACTGACTAACCGGCCGGGTGACCCGGTTTAAACCCCTGTGTCGTTCCCTTTTTGGGGCCCCCAAAAATGGGTGGGCCAAAATTTTGGGCCCTTTGGCTCCCAACCTCGGAAAGCTGGGCCCCCCCTCTGACACCCAACTTTTCATCCCCCGGCCCCCGACATTAACCCCTCTACTGCCAAGAAACCCAGAATTTTTTTTCGTTTCCCAAAACCTCCTTTTTCTCCCTTTCCCGTCTCCTAAAACTTAATGTAGAAAAAAAGGGAAAGCTTCCAGGTCCGGGAAATGGGTGTCGGGGGAGGGGGACCGCGTATGGGTGGCCCCTTTCCCTCCCAGGGAGAAAGTGGGGCCCAAAGGGGGCATGGAGTGGGTTAAATTTTCCATTTGGGGGCACTTTTTGCCCTTTTTTTAACTAGGGCACCTTTTCCTTTTTTCCCAGCCTTTGCTTTTCTTCCCCCCGGGTCCCATGTGCGATCCCCTACAAACGTTTTTTGTTTTGGGCCCGTTTACCCCCATCCATTTTCATGGTGTCGCTGTACAAAGCCCGACCCCCTCACAACATAACCCCCCATTTGGGAGACCCCCCCCCCCCCCCACTATTTTTCCCGCTTCTGCAAGAAACAGCGGATGTCCCCTTCCCCCCCCCTTGCTGCCCCCTGTCCCCAAATGTTTGGGCCCCACTGTATAGTTTCCCCAAGGGGCCCCAGACATAAATAGTTCTCCCGGGTGTGGGAACCGAAAAAGGACAGAGGGGGGTAGGACAGGGAAAAACCCCCCACCTGCCCCGGGGCCCTACCAAAAGGGGTTTTGTGTGACAAACCCCCCCGACTCTGGCTTCGTTTTCAGAAAGCCATCTGGGAGAAAGGTTTAAAAGACCTAGTTTGTGGGCAACACATGGGCGGGGAGATGAAACCGGGTGCTGTGGCCTTTAAGGGGAAAACCCCCCTGTGACGCCCCCTTACTGTCAGCGTCCCGTGGGGAGCTCTGGGGAAACCCACCTTTTGTGTTCTTTTTATTTAATTCCTTGTAAGGGGTGTTAGCCCCCACTCCCTTTCTTTTCCCCTACGCGACGTTACCCTTTTTTAGGCCCGCGTTTCCCCTTTAGTTTTTTGGTCCAAGGGTTTTTCCCCCTGTAATGCCCCAAAGGGCTTTTCAAGGAAGCGATTCTTTAAAAGTGGGGGGCAG
Source organism: Phyllomedusa bahiana (assembly GCA_025379985.1). Lineage (NCBI taxonomy): Eukaryota > Metazoa > Chordata > Amphibia > Anura > Hylidae > Phyllomedusa > Phyllomedusa bahiana. Next base: position 7,945 of record JAODAL010062533.1, on the reverse strand, counting down.
TCATATTTCTGTCAAAAAACTAAAACAAAAGCTTGATGAAGACCAAAAACCCAAACTCCCTTTTCCCATATTTTAAGCATGGCCCCAAAACGTTCTTTACCCCCCACGGATCTTTTGCAGCCAGGAAATAGCTGTTTTTAACCCCGATTCATCCCCAATAAATTTTTGGGGCGAAACGGAAATTTTTTTCCCAAAAATTTGGGGTACCGAATTTTTTTAAAATTTGGGCCCCTCTCAAACAAACTATAATTTAAAAAATTTTTTGCCACATACGGTTACTGGGGGAATAACCCCCATTACAAATTTTAACCTGGTTTGGTCTCCTGCAGGTTTTTTGGGAAATGAGAAACCCCTAAACCAAAAATTTTTTCCCCTTTTTTTTCATTTAGGGGGAACCTAAAAGTTATTTTTTTGGGTGGGGGGGTGGAAAAGCAAAGGGAATTGGGACAGTAGGTTTTCCTACAACCCCCCTCTTCTGCTTAATTTTAACCTATCAAACCCCGTTCCCCCAGTGAGAGAGGGTTGCAACAGTTCCAAAAATGTTTTTAAAAAGTAAAAATGCTGGTTTAATAAACCCGTATTAAAAGGGGGGTCCACTTCGAAAAATTTTTTTAAATTTTTAAACTGTTCCCGCTTTTGCAAATGATCCACTCTCCCTGGCCTTATCCTTTTTTATTCCTTTCTTCTGAACAGGAAAAAGGTTTACCGGGAGCAGTCCTCTGATTGGCTATAGCTTTATTGGGGCCCCTGCTTTTTGTCTCGGTTTGCAAGTGAGCTGTCCCCAACCGACAGCACAAGACTCTGCATGGGGGTGGGTTTCCCTCCAAAAGAAGGGAAAAAATAAACCCGAAAACCGGGAAAAAGTGAGACGCCCCAGTTTTGAGGGCCGGGAAAGTGGGTGAAACGGGGATAGGAGGGGTGGAAATGTAAAGGATTTTTTTTTTCATTTATTTTAAATGGGCTGAAAAGGCTTTTAATTTAAAAAGTGGGAAAAAAACAAAACCCTTTTTAAGGGTTTATATACTTCACTTCCTTGAGTGCACAATTTTTAAATTGGGTTTTTTCAATGAAAAAACCAAAATAGGGAATCTTGACATCTGAAAACCTTTTTTATGATTCCAAAAAGTTTTGTTACCTAAATTTAAAATATATCTGATCTGCAAAATTGCTTTTTTTGTTAAAAATGGGGCCACATTTTTTTCGGGGCATTATATTAACAAAAAGTGATCTGCATATTTTAAAATGTGGTAAAATTGGCCTTTTTTACTGACTTCAATATTCAAGAACAGAAAAGGATAATGACTTGGTTCATAAAAAACATTTTTTCTGCCCATTTTACAAATCTTTTTCTCCACTAAATTTGACAATGTGACAAACCTGGACATTGTCCCTTTTTCTTGGGAATTTTCATGTTAGAAGGGAAGGTTTTGTTTTTACCCAAAGGGATGTTGGATCCGATTTCGGGGCCGTTTTTAGAATTTCAACCCAAAAAAAGGCAGGGGTTTTTTACATAAACCCTTCAACGAATAATCGCCGAAGCATGTTTTAAAAGTGTCTTTTTTTTGATGCGGTTTTTGGGTCCATTCAAAGAATTGTCATGTCAATTCTTGATCCGAAAGACGCAGCAAACACCATATTTAAAACTATAGGGTGTGATCCTGCTGCAGCCAAAACACATACAAACACGGATGGCAATTTACAAAGGTGGGGGGGGGTTTTGGGTTTCGTTTTTTTTTTGATCCAAAAACCTGTGAACATACCTTTAAAAAGTTTTTATACTTCTACTCCAAGAAAAAGGGTTTAAAACGCTGGAAATAGAAGTGGCTTATATAAAACATAAGCTTTACAAGATCAAGGTAAAAGGAAAAACATTCAAGTGATGAAATACAAAATAACTTCAAAAAAGTTATATATATCCACAGGAAGGCTATATAAGATATAAGGTATAAGTATATAAGATAAAAGGTCCAAATCTAGGGATAAAATCACTGTCCCTGATCAGCCCTATATTAGTACCCACCTAACTCAATAATACAGAAAACATTGCCCTGATAAGGACGGTCCTGTCAGGAAACTTGGACTAGTAAGCCCTAATAAACCCTTGGTTATTATGAGTGTCAAAATAATTGAGTTAGTAATACACAAAACTTAATCCCAGGTCATATATCTCCAACATCAATACGGATAATAGATACCAAATACAGCACCTAGACAAAATCAAGCCCAGGTATTAAATGCATTATTTCAAACCCAATGCTATATTCTTTGAAATAGTTACTGTTTTAAGGTATTTTTTTTATTATGTTTGGTTTTTGGAAGACCCTTTTAATTTTACTGTTAGATTCAAGTATATAGAAGAGAAATAATGCTCTTTTTTTTTTTTTTTTTTTTTTTAAGCGTTGTAATATTTTTTTTTATATTGTTTTATTGGGGGCAGCCATATTTGAAACATACACTTTCCTGTATTGTAGAGCAGGATGTGTTGTAATACAATGAATGGGATTCTATTAACAGATATGTCACAGATTAATACAGTACCCAGGAAGTCATGGAGCATAGCCCTTACCCCCAAAGACCATTATAAGGCATCCAGCAGGATGATAAAGCTATCATTAACTTAGCCATCTTTTAATGATAAAGAAATTAATTCTGGATAAGTAAGCCTTAGACTATGTATAAATAACACGATCGATTTTTTACGATTCATGAAATCTGCCAGATTCCAGCGGATTTTAAAATATGTCGCATATTTCACAGGATTGCTGTTGGATTCCCATATGTTTAACATAAGGGGTTAACCGCAATTCCAAAAACCAATCGTGGTTTTTAGTACAAATTTGCGCCAAAAACCGCAGTCCAGTAATGTTGAAATGCTGTCGGATTTTGGATGGTATTTTAACATTGCTGTGTAGACATAATCTTAGAGACTTGGTCTATTTGGTCTGCTCTAGTGGCCATCTAAAAATTGTCAAGAATAGTTATTTGGATAGTCACATGAACAAATAAAAACAAAAACAACTCTTCTGCAATGGCAGAAGTGAATGCCAAGTTTCCTGGTCAGTTCCTTGAATGGTGAAGAGCCCACCATTTGAAAAGGGAGGGACTGCAGTACCACCAACTTGAACAGGAGCATGGTAAGCTTCTGTACTTAGGGATGGCTAGACGCATACTGCTGTCTCTTGGCAATCGTCTCAAATGAACGATGCTGGCACCTTTGATGCCGAGGAGCCGGAGTATCTGGACCAATAGATAATGTAATAGACAGGGAGATGTCTTCGGCAGAGGTGGTGAAGCCTTGACTGCCTGAAATGGGAGGCATGCCACTGCGTGCTGCTGCTGTTGGGACAGGATGGACCACCACATCTGAAACACATATGGTGACACTGCATGATGTTGGTGCAAGGCCGTGGTTCCAACGTTAGGTCCCTGGTCAGGGTTTTACTTTTCTGCCCACAGATTCTACATATAGTTATCTTCAACCCTCCTCTGGTGTCTCGTCAAAACACTGGCACACAGCCGAGTAGGTGATTTTACCACCAAAGCTCCGCACTGACTACAGCCGCTGACCCGGTGAGCCCCTGTGTCGTTACTTTGGTGGGCCCCTGCAAAGGGGTGGAAAAATTGTGGCCGTTTGGCTCCCAACCTCGCACTGCTGCCACCCTGCTGACACCCAACTTTACATCTCCGGCCCAGACATTAACGCTCTACTGTCCAAGATCCCAGATTTTCTGTCGTCCAAATCCTCCTTCTTCTCCTCCTGTCTCCTAAAACTTAATGTAGAAAAAATGGAATGCTTCCAGGGCCGGGACAATGGGTAGTCGAGGGTAGGCGACCGCGTAGGGTGCCACTTCATCCCAGGGAGAAAGTGGGCACAAGGAGGCATGGAGTGGGTTAAATTTTCCATTTGGGGGGCACTTTATGCCTTGTTTAACTAGGGCACCTTACCTTGTCCCAGCCTTGCTTGCTTCACCCGGCTCCCATGTGCGATCGGCTACATCGATTAGTGTTTGCCTGTCACCGCCATCCATCTCAATGGTGTCGCTGTACAAAGCCTGACCACTCACAACATAGCCCCCCATTGCAGCTCTCCTCATCACTATTTGCCCGCTTCTGCAAGAAGCAGCGGATGTCTTCCCCACCTCTTTGCTGCCCACTGTCCTCAAATAGTTGGTCCTCACTGATATGTGGCGCAGAGGCCCCAGCACATAGTAGTTCTCTGGCTGTGGGAACCGAACAGGACAAAAGGGGGGTTGAGGACAGGTGAGAGCCCCTCACCTGGGCCCCGGGCCATACCAACTAGGGGTTTTGTGTGGGCAAAACCACCGACTCTGGCTGTGCGGTTGTCAGATGCCATCTGGGGAGAAAGTGTATGACCTAGTGTGTGGTCAACACATGGCGGGTAGATGACACCGGATGCTGTGGCCTCACAGGGTGACTCCTGCTGTGACGTCCCCTTACTGTGCTGCGATCTGTGGCGGCTCTGGTAACCTACTTCTGTGTTCTTTCATGCTATCGTAGGATGTTAGCCCTCAGCTCGTTTCTTTCCAGCTAGCGCTGACGTTACCTTGTCAGGCTGCGTTCCCACTTCAGTTTTTGGTCAGTTTTTCCCCTGTAAGTGCCCAAGGACTTTTCAAGTGAAGCGATTCTAAGAGTGGTGGCAGTCATATGCGTGTCATACTAAAACACAGCATTGTATGAAGACCAAACCAAGCTCCCTCTGCATATTTAAGCATGGCACAACGTTCTTCAGCCCCCTACAGGATCTGTGCAGCCAGGAAATAGCTGTTTTTTAACGCGATTCATCCCGAAGTAATTTGGGACGAAACGGATTTTTTCGGAAAATTCGGCAAACCGAATTTTTGAGAAATTTGCCCATCTCTAAACATGACTATACCATTAATAAATATTGCCATCATACGGTTACTGGAGAATACCCCCATTACAATACCTGGTGGTCTGCCTGCAGGTTTTTTGGTACTGAGACCTCTACCATATTTTTCCATGTGTTTCATTTAGTGGAACCTAAATGTTATTTTTAGGGTGGGGCTGGAAGAGACGAGAAGGGATTGTACAGTAGGCTACCTGACACACCTGCTGCTGCTTATTTTAACCTGATCAATACCTGTTCTCCACCAGTGAGAGAGATTGCAACAGTCATAATGTGTAAATGTATCCTGTCTGGTTTAATACCTGTATTAAAAGGGGTGTCCACTCGAATTCTTTTAATTTTAAGCTGTTCCAGCTCTGCACTGATCTCACTCTCCCTGGCCTTATCCTTATTTATTCCTTCTTCTGAACAGAGAGGTCACCGCAGCAGTCTCTGATTGGCTATAGCGGTCATGGGCCACTGCTTGATGTCTCTGTTAGCAAGTGAGCTGTCTGAACAGACATGCACATGATCTCTGCAGTGGTGATGTTCCCGTCCAAAAGAAGGAAGAAATAAACAGAAAACCGGGAAGAGTGAGGACGACGCAGTGTGAGGACAGCAAAGTGCTGAAACGGAGATGAGGGAGGAGGTGAGTGTAAAGGATTTTTTTTTTCATTTATTTTAAATGGTCTGAAGAAGGCTTCAATAAATAGTGAAATGAACAACCCTTTTAAGTTCATATATCTTCACTTCATTTGAGTGCATCAATTTTATTGTTCTTCAATGAGAAAAACAAAATAGTAATCTTGTACATCTGACACCTTTTGATGATTACAAAATGTTTTGTTACCTATTGAAATATATCTGATATGCAATATTGCTGTTTTGTTAACATGGTGCCACATTTTTTTTCGGTGCATTAGTATTACACAATATGTATCTGCATATTTTACATGTGGTACATTGGTCTTTTCACTGACTTCAATATTCAAGAACAGGATAGGATAATGGACTTGTTTCATACTACATTTTTCTGCCCATCAGCAGTCTTGTTCTCCACTATTAGACAGATGTGAGCAGACCTGGACATTGTAATTTTGTCTTGGAAGTTTTCATGTTAGAGTAAGGATATGTTCACAAGGCATGTTGGATCCGATTTCGGATCCGTTTTTAGATGCACCTAACAATGTGCAGTGTGATTTACATAGCCTTCAGACGAATAATCGCCGATGCATGTTTAAATGTGTCTTTCTGATGCGTCTTTTGGATCCATTCAAAGAATTGTCATGTCAATTCTTGATCCGAAAGACGCAGCAAACACCATATTTAAAACTATAGGGTGTGATCCTGCTGCAGCCAAAACACATACAAACACGGATGCAATTTACACAGTGCTTTTGGGTGCGTTTTTTCGGATCCAAAACACCGTGTGAACATACCTTAATAAGTTATTATACTTACTACTCCAAGAAGGCTTAAATCGCTGGACTAGAAGTGGCTAATATAAAACATAAGCTTTACAAGATCAAGGTAAAAGGAAAAACATTCAAGTGATGAAATACAAAATAACTTCAAAAAAGTTATATATATCCACAGGAAGGCTATATAAGATATAAGGTATAAGTATATAAGATAAAAGGTCCAAATCTAGGGATAAAATCACCGTCCCTGATCAGCCCTATATTATACCCCCCTAACTCAATAATACAGAAAACATTGCCCTGATAAGGAACGGCCCCTGTCGGGAAACTTGGACTAGCTAAGCCCTAATAAACCCTTGGTATTATGATGTCAAAATAATTGAGTTAGAAAAACACAAAACTTAATCCCAGGTCTTTATATCTCCAACACAATACGGATAATAGATACCAAATACAGCACCTAGACAAAATCAAGCCCAGGAAATTAAATGCATTATTTCAAACCCAATGCTATTATTCCTTTGAAATAGTTACTGTTTTAAGGTATTTTTTTATTATGTTTGTTTTTGAAGACCCTTTAATTTTAAACTTGTAATATTTATTTTTAAATTGTTTTATTGGGGGCAGCCATATTTGAAACAACACTTTCCTGTATTTTAGAGCAGGGATGTTTTGTAACACAATGAATGGATTCTATTAAAGAATTCACAGATAATTACAGTACCCAGGAGTCATGGAGCATAGCCCTTACCCCCAAAGACCATTATTAAGGCATCCAGCAGGATGATAAAGCTATCATTTTAAAATTAGCCATCTTTTTAATGAAAAGAAATTAATTCTGGATAAGTAAGCCTTAGACTATGTATAAATAACACGATCGATTTTTTAACGATTCATGAAATCTGCCAGATTCCAGCGGATTTTAAAACATGTCGCATATTTCACAGGATTGCTGTTGGATTCCCATAGTTTAACATAAGGGGTTAACCGCAATCCAAAAACCAATCGTGTTTTTAGTACAAATTTGCGCCAAAAACCGCAGTCCCCAGTAATGTTTAAATGCTGTCGGATTTTGATGTATTTTTAACATTGCTGGTAGACATAATCTTAGAGACTTGGTCTATTTGGTCTGCTCTAGTGGCCATCTAAAAATTGTCAAAAAATAGTTATTTTGGATAGTCCACATGAACAAATAAAAACAAAAACAACTCTCTTTTCTAAATCTGTTGATAAAATCTGATTCATTTGTTGATGAAAACCTTTTATTCTGATGGCCTTGTCATTCCAATCAGCCGTTAATGTAACATCAATTTTGTCAATGAGCCATGCATAGGGATGAACAAAAGTGTATCTTGTGCTACAGTTAAAGGGGTTTTCTTACTACAAGGATTGCTTTTTATGTTTAAAGATTTTTGAAAAAAAAGTCACTTTGCAATGTCACGGCACCCCTCTGCCTCCTCGGCTCGCGGGCCGCGGGCGCACCCGTGACCCCCTCCCTGGGTGCCCACCGGGGTCGGGTGCCGAGCCGCTGCCGCGGGACGAGCCGGGGTCTGCCCCAAAATGCCAGGGACTCACCTAACCTTTTCTCCTGTGCCGTCCGCGTCCTCTGCCGCCGAGGCGCGCGTGCCTGTGTCCTAAGGCGGGCGCGGCGCTGTTC
>JAODAL010062532.1:0-19707 GCA_025379985.1 Phyllomedusa bahiana | reverse complement strand
CACCAAAAGCCTAAAACAGGAAGTGTAAAACCTAAAGCTGTAGAACCCCCCATAGCCTGCCCAATAGAATGGGAGCCTGGGGTGTGGGCATCCCCACGCCTGCACAGGAAGTGGGGGGCCTAAAGCGTGTAAAAACTTCCCCCCCCCCCCCTGAACAGGAATTTGTGAACCCTGAAGCTAAAGAACTGCCAAAAACCGGGAACAGGAAATTCGGCCAAAAATTTTTAAACCACCATGGTGAACAAAAAGTGGAGCCTAAAGTTTTAAACCCAAACCCCCCAGCGTAAACAGGAAGCTGGTGTTTGAGCTGTTAAACCCCCCCAAAGGGCCCCTGAACCGAAGTGGGAGCCAAAGTTGTAAAACCACCCAACCGCCTGAACGGGAAAGGTGGGAGCCTAAAGCTTTTAAAACCCACCCACACCCCTGAAAGGAAGTGGGAGCCTGAAGATGCTAAAACCAACCAAAAACCTGAAAGGAAATGGGGGGATAAATTCTTTTTAAAAACCTTTTTAAAGGGTGTCAGGGCCCCTTTGTGACGCGCAGGGACCCGGGGGGGCAGCCGGAGGGGCGCCTGGGCCCTGCAGGCCCCCTTTGTAACGGGACGGACTCCCTGCGCCCCAAAAAACAGTGGTTTGCCCCAAATTCCCCCCTTTCAGCCAGTTTAAAGGGGGGGGAACCCTTCTAGGTGTGGCTGTTGAGCAAGTGGCCCCTATTCCGGGGCCCTTCCCTCCCTCGGGGGTCCCCCAAAAAGGGGGGTTTTCAAACAGCCCGGCCCCCCCAAATTCGGGGACTCCCCCTCAATGTGGATTTTGGGTCCCGGGCCGCAGGAGTTTTTCCCCGGGGCTGCAGAAAAACCCCCTTTGGCAGCACAGTGGGGCCCCTTGGATTTGGTATCTTCCGCCCCCCTGCACCTCGGGTTTGGGCCCCCCAAATTACTCCCCCTGGGGGGGTTCAGGGCCCTTATTCCCCCCCGGGGTCCAGGGGGATCTTTCCTGGGGGGCTGACTCGGGGCCGAGCCCATGCGGGACAGTCCTGGGGAAAGGGCCTTCCCCCTTTGCCCCCCGCGGGGCCCCCCCCAATGCCCAAACCCACTTCCCCCATCCCGGGCCCTCCTAGTGGCCTCTCCCTCGAGGAGTGCAACAGCCCCCACTCTGTCAGTGGACCTCTCCCTATTCGGGCTCCCCCCGCGCGGGTTTGCCTCATGCCCCATCTTAAGGACTTGTTTCTGATCATGCTAAGCCATCTGAAAGGGGCCAGCCAGCCGAAAACCCCTGGGGACTCCCAACGTTTTACACAGGTTTCTCCCCCCCGGGCAGGACATTTCTTCAAATGACAAAACGGCTCCTGGTGGGTTATAGGAAGGAACTTTCTGGGTTCTTTAAACCTACCCAGGGGTGATGGGCCCAGGGTGGCCCAGTCTCCAGCAGGCTCAGGATTCTTCTTCCACTTCTTTTTTCCCACTCGCGGGAGTGGTGCAACAACCCCTCATCCAATTTTTTTCCCTTAAACAGCCCTTGATGATGTGGAGAACAGAGGGGGGGTTTTAAAACCTTCGGACCCGGGGTTTCCCAGAGTCAGGGGCCTGCCTGGGCCCCTTCTTCTCTACCATATCACAAGTTTAAATACATCGGGGACCGTGCCCCAAATACCCACATAGAGCTGGACCGAGTCCATAGGCCCTGCGCCCCTCCCAGAAAGGGTTTCTCAACACCCAAAGAGATGTAGTCTGTCGAGCCCTTTTTTACTTTTTTAAGGAGGAAAATTCTTCAAAAGGGGCCCGATCCCGTCTTTACCTGGGCATATCAGGGTCATCGTTGCAGATTTTCCCCGGATTTTGTCTGTCACCGTTGGCCACAGCGGGGGGATGCTAAAAACCCCCATTCTTGGCGCCCTAAAGGGAAAGAAGAACCCCCTTTATAGATTGGGGATATCCTTTTGCCCTTTTGCCCGTCATAACGAACTTTCCTTCACTCCCCCTTTCCCTGAGGACTTACCAAACGTTTATGCGGGACTTAAAAATCCCCGATGTCCCCTTTTGTTGATTGGCCCATTGTTTTGGGGGGGGGGGGGGTTTGCTGCCCCCGGGGTACTTCCCCTTTGGATCCTCCCGGTTTCAGGGTCTCCCGCCGGGAAAGACCCCCGGGGCCCCAAAGGGCCCCCGTTTTGTTTAAAAACGTCCAAAGGCCCCGCGGGGCCCCCTTCCCCAAATCAGTTTGCGGGCACTTGAAAAGACTTAAAAGGATTTTCCCTTCTAACTTTTTTGGCTTACAGGTTTCGTTATCAGCTATTTTAGGTTTGCAGGTGTTTCCCTCCCCTCCCCCTCTCTCCCCCCCTTCCTAGGAAACAATTGAGGATTGTTATGTTTTTTTTCATTTTTTCCCCGGCTTAACCCGGGAGCAATGTGAGACTTTGTTGGTTGGGATTGAAAGGATGGTATTTGTTTTATGCCTTTTATCGCAATGTTTTTGGATTTCTCTTTCACCGTGTTTTTTCATTATTGTTTGGGAGCAGCTTCTATGGGAGGGGGCCCGTCATGCAAGTTCCCCAAGTAGGGTTTGGTTGCCCCTTAGGCCCCTGTGGGGCCCCTTGGGTTTCCCTGGTTCTTTTTAAAATTATTCGTAGTTCCCTGTGCGGGGGGTTTTATGGTTTTCCCCGGGTTTTTCCTTTCCCGCACCCCCCTCCCGCCTGTTTCTTTTCATTTACTTTTCCCCCCCCACCTGTCCCCCCCCTGGATGCTTGGAGGCGCGCGGCGCATGCCCCCTTTTAAGCACAATGGGAGGGCCTTTTAAATTGGCCCTCCTTCAACGCCCCAAGGGGGCCCCAAAACACCTAAGGGAAACGCCTCTCAGGGGCCACCAAATTTCATCGAAAAAAGCCCACTTTGTTTGGGTTTCAAGGGGACGCATTTTAAAAACTGAAACCTTTCCCCCTTTAATTAAAGATAGTATTTTTCCCCCGGGCATTTCGACTAACTGTCCTCACTCCAAGGGTGAGGGGTCTAATTTCCCTCCCAAGGGCTTTGGCCCATCGGGGGGTTTTTGAGTGCATAGCTGATCCGGGGGGCCAGATTTTCTCATTTAGTCCCCAAAATCAACGGCCAGGATTTTACAATTTTTCAAAAGTCTTTTGCCCCGAATTACGGGGCAGGGCACTTTTTGTTGAAGGTCCTGGGGGCCGGGGTTGCACTCCCCGGGAAAAGGGGGACCCCCTTGGTTTTTTTGGGGGCTTCAACCTGACCTTGATTCCCCCCTTGGATAAAAATCGACTGGGGTTCCTCCGTAGCATATTCGGCCCTTAAAAGTGTCAAAGGGGCCCTTTTGCAATTTCAGCTGTTGTTTGGGGGCGGCTACACCCTCCCTTGTAGGGGGGTATTGCTTTTTTTTCGAAACCTCATAAACCCCATCCCGTAGAATCGCTATATTTTGTTTTTTCACAGTGCGCCCTTTCCTTTGGGTTTCAATCCTCCTCCATAGGGAATGAAATGTGGTTCCCGATCATGCCCCCTCTTTTTTTCCCTTTCATTTTCCCTTCCCTCTCTGCGCACGCCCGAACCCCGGAGATTAATGAGTCCCTTTTTGGGTGGTTCGGTTTTGCTTGGGGAGGTCAGGCAGAGGTTTAGCCCCTTCCGGGGGGGAAAACGTGCTGACCCACTTGCCCCTTCTTCAATGGGAGGCCCTTTTAATGGTTCTCGGGAATCCCGATTAAGCTGGGGGGCCGCCTTTTAAAAAACCGGCAACGCATTGCCGGGGGTTGCAAAGGGGAAACCCCGCTTGAGCTCCTAAACAAGAGGCCCTCTTAGGGACGGTGCTGCAGGATTTGCTGCTGGCCCGAGTGGAAAGGTCCGTTTTCTGTTTTAGGCCTCTTGGGTTGGGCCCATTGCAAAAAGGGGGGAAGAGGTTCTTTTGGGAAAATGGGAAAAAAAAGTGGTTTGGCTCTTTGCAAGGGCAATTGGGAACCCGGAAAAGCGCAAAACCCTTTGGGGAAAAGTATTAAAAAAAGCGCAGGCTCCCCGGGCAACTCCACCCCGGATTGCCCAAAGGGTTTCAATCATTTTTCTCCAAAAATTTTATTAAACTTTGATGGTCGACCCCCCTCCATCCCTTTCCCCCGGGGGGGGAACCTTTTCCCCACGTTCCCGCACTTTCCGGGGTGGGCACCCTCCGGGTTAGAGGACCCTTTCTCGGCCGGGGGTTAGAAATTTCCCCCCAGGGAAAACTCCCAGTGGGAAAAAATCCGGGGGCCCGAGGGATTTACCGGGAAATTTTTTTCCCCAAATTTGCTTCCCCTCCCCTTCCCCCGTTTCCTGAATGCTTTAAAATTGTCTCTGGGCTCCTCCCCTTTCCCCAAAGGGGGGCCCCTGCGGCCCCTATCACAGTGCTGCCCCAAAAAGGGCAAGGACCCGCCCGGTTTGTGGGAGCTATAGACCGATTTCCCTTCTCAATGTGGATCTCAAAATTTATGCCCAAAATTTTGGCGAATCGCCTCAATCCATTTCCCGGGCAACCCCGATTCCAAAACCCCGGGCCTTGGGGGGGCTTTACCCCCGGGGCGAGGGGGCTAGGGGACAAAAGTTGAAGGACATTGGACGTTATTTTTTTATGTAGTCGCTTGGGGGAAAACCCCTTTATGATCCCGTCCCCTTGTGCTGAAAAAACTTTTGACAGGATCTCTTGGGGGTTTCTTTACCGTTTCCAAGCCGTGGGGGCTTGGGGCCCCCTCTTTTGCCAAATTTTATTAGCGTTTATCAAAAAACCCTGGAAAAAATAAAGTTAAAGGTGCGTATCTGGGCCCCTAGACATACCGTAAAGGTACTAGGCAGGGGGTGCCCCTTGTCGCCCCTTTTGTATTTCCTTTAATTTTTGGAACATTTGGGGTGGCCGCGGTGCGATCCCAACCCCCGACATCAAGGGATCATTTATTGGAGGGGAAAGGACCTTTAAATGCTCGGCCTTCGCAGTGATCCCATTTTATTTATCTGAAGGGGGCCTTTTTTTTGTCCCTCCCCTCCTTGCTGTCCGAAATTGGATAAGTTCGTTTTATGGTCTAACTATAAATTTAAAATTTCTCAAAAAACGGGGAAACCCTTTAATATTCTCTTAACCCAAACCCCTGTCCAGGCCCTCAAATCCCAAATACTCCTTCTCTTGGGGCCCAAGAGGGAAAATTTCGTACTTTTGGGGGCCAAGATTCCTAAGGACCTGTTCCCCCTGTATGAGGGGCAAAATTAACCCATGCTTGGGTAATAAATTTTCGATGTCTGGGGGGGCTGGGGAGGGGTTCCTTTTCAGGTTTGGGAGGGTGGGAAAATTTTTTAAAAAAGTTTTTATACTTCCGAAACTTTCTTTTTCGGGTTTCCCAAAAGGGTTTCCCTTCCCCCCCCCTTTGTCCTTTGGGTTAAAAAACGCGGGGGTTTTTACCGTTTTATATGGTTCTCCTCGTTTGCCCGGGGACTTAAAGTGGGAAAAATTTCTTTTCTAGGCCCAAGTCGGAGGGGGGGGGGGGGGGTGGGGCCCTTTCCCGATTTTCAAGGTTTTTTTTAGGGGGGCTGCTTTGCTGGTTTTTGGACTTGGGCCATGTCCCCGGGCAAGCTTGGGTGAGGAAATGGCGCAACAAAGGGTTTTTCCCCCCAGGCGTTAAATTTTTTCTTCCCTGGGCCCCCGGCCCCTCGACCCCAGACCCTAAAATTCTATTTCAAACCAAGGGTTTTTCCAAACCCCTCTATAAAAATGAAAACTAAGGTCCCCTTTGTGGGAATAGTGGCCCCCTTTTTCCATCTAGACAATCGTCTATTTCCCCCGGGGCCCCCTGGGGGTCATTTCCTAGGGGAAAATTAAATATGCCCCCCCCTCACAGTGAAGGGAAACAATAGGGGTGTTTTGTTGCCCTTAGGGATTTGATTCAGGTTGCCCCCCCCATTTTGACAGGGATAGATTTGAGTATTTACGCTTCGGGACTTTTTTACCCGTACTGTAAAAAGGGAAAAATCCCCTTTAGAAACACTTTCTCCCCTTCAAGGAAATATGTGTCGCACCTTCGCTCCCGGGGATCTGATCTCCCCTTCCCCTCCCAGTGGCTAATCTGTCCCAAATTGTCAGGAAAATTCCTCATTATTGTAAGGCCCGGGGGAAAGAGCTGGGGGGGACCCTTTTCGGGTTTTATAATGGAGAAAGTGGGTTTTTTTTTAAATCATAAAAGGGGGTGATAGGTTTCAAAGGGGACAGGAAAAAAGCTTTAAAATTTTGTCCCGGTGGGACAGGGTTTCCGAATTTTGCTTTTAAAATGGTTTCCTAGTTTTCCCGGGATACCTGCTGGAGATGTAATTTTTGGAGGCAGGGTCTATTTTCCCCTATTTGGTGGGGTGTCCCGTCCCCGCAGCCCTTCTGGAAGAAAATCCTTCGGGCTATTTGGATTGCTGTTGGGGGCCTCTATTCCGGAATTTCCCAAGCAGTCTTTATTTTGTTCCCCTTTTTCGCAAACCTCGTACCCCGAAATCCCTGACCAGCTTTTTCTTACGGCAGCCAAAAACGGTGGAAACCCCCGCCGCTGGCGTCAATCCGTTCCCGGGCTTTTTGCTTTACTGGGTGGAGGAGGGTGTCTTTTTTCACTGTATGGAGGGTTGATCGCCCCTAGCCCTGAGGGGGTCACTTAAAGGGCTTGCACACCCGGAAAGGGGGTTTGGGCCCCTTTTTCAAACCCCCCCGGGACTTTAGGCAGTCTTGGGGGGATAGTTGGGGGGTTTTCTTGCCCCACACCCCCCTCCCCCCCGGGGGGGGCGGTTTGGTGGGTTTGGGGCCTTTTGGGGGTTTTAAGTATTTTTAGGAACAAAACCCCCCCCATTGTATGCAGCAGCCGGTTGTCTTTTTTTCCCCCCCGGGTTTTAATGATGCCTCTAACCCGTGTCGTCACTGCACTGGTTGCCCACCCGTACGAATACAACATAAAACCCCACCACTCTTTACCCATAAAATCTCCCAGTGTTGCTCCTCCCCCAATTCCCCCCTCATCTCTTTTTACCACCCTTTCCCCCGCTCTCCGCTCTGCTGATGATTTCAGATTAATTCCTCAATCAAACCCAACCTCCCTTTCCCGTCTCCCAAGGGTTTCAAACCCGGGGAGCCGGTCCCATGGAATTTCTTAAACCCCGGGGGGGTCAAGACATTCAAACCCCTCACCCGTTTTAAGAGGGGGGCCCCGAAAATAAAATTTTCTCGTTTGGCCCCCCAAGATCCCCACTGCTATCCCCACCTGTCACTTTCCCCAACTAGGGCACTACAGGGAAATTTTCCCCGTATATAGATGTATGTCGGGTGGGTGGGTTTTCCCCCCAAATTTTTATGTAAAAAAACCTTGTTTTATTTTAACATGGCTGGACCATTGTAAATGAGCACTTTTTTAACCCTTTTTCCCCAACCCCTAACCCCCAAAAAATGATTTTTAAACCCCTCGCGAGCGGGTTTCCCCATACCTTGGGGTTTTTAATTTGTAAGTTCTTTTAATGTGTAAATGGGCCTTTTATGTACACCCTCTTAAACTGTAAAGGGCTGCGGAATATGTTGGGGGGTATATAAATTAAAAATTTTTTTATTATTAAATTTTATTATGTGTCCCCTTTTGCTTTTCCGGAAATTTTGGGGGTGTTTGGGTTTCCTTTTCCCTTTCCCTTCCCTTGTTTTTCTTTTCCTTATTTGTTTTGGAAACATTGAAGTTTTTAAAACCGCTCTAGATTTGCGGATGTTCAAAACCTTGATCTGTTGGGGGGGGGGGGGGACCCTGGGGGGCTCCGCCCCCCGAAGGGTTTTACTCATGATTCCTCTTTTTGTAGTACGCGAATCGGCGGTTTTGTCTTGGGGGCCTACCTTACGTTTTGTCATTATTTTGTCGTTTCTCAAACTGTAGTGCCTTTGTTCTTTTTATGGTTTGTGATATTATGTCCCTATGAAAACTTTTTAATAAAAATCTTTTCGGAAAAAAAACCCTTTAGCTTCAGGAAGATTTAAGGCTGGGTTTTAAAAGTTAGGGTAAGAGTAAAAAAATCCGGTTTTTTGGTTTGCCCCCCAAACCCCAATTTTTACACGGGTTTTGTAAAACCCGGGGGTTTGAACCCAAAAGATTTGGCAATTTTAAATTTACATGACTCACAATCACTGCAAAACCAGTAAAAAAATTAATAGACATAGACATAATACTGAATGAAGGACAGGGGTCTGAGAAACCCTCTTCAGGAATTTGGCCATAAGGGGCGCCATTTTGTCCAGGTGAGGCCCCGGGATGCTACCCCTGAGCTTTAATTTGGTCCTACAACGGAATTGACAGCCTTTTGTTCCGCACATTAGGCCCTTTTGCCCTGCAGACGCGTGAGGGCGGTGGGGGGGGGGGTGCCGGTTTCCTTTCTTCACACAGTAACCATGTTTGACTGCTCCTTCTTTCTTTTCACCGTTGTGACAGATCCTTCACCACACAAATCAGCCGCCCCGCCGCGCAGAGGGGCGATGGGTAAAATTTTATCTTTTCTTTTAAATACTCCTGCTAGAAGCAAAATGAAAAGGTCTGGCAGGAGCGTCATTGGGGGCGCCTCGTTAAAATGCAAAGGATGACCCGTTACGGCCCGTTCTTAAAGGTATCTCCTGCTCCCGGGAAAAGAGCTGCCTTGCTCCCTTGTAATAAAGAGCAAGGTGTCTGACACTGGGACGGCCCACTTTTGTACCGCGCTACAGTATCTGTGAAATACAAACAGGCCAAGCCAATCCCCCCGAAGGAAAACCCCTGGAAAAGCATAAAGGGGCTAAAAAACCCAGTTCTAAACGCCCGGCTACCCCCTTCTGCCCGGGCTGCTTCCCCTCGCTTCCCTGCCCGGTCGCTTACCCCGTTTCCTACCGCCGGCTACCCGCTTCCCCTGCCCGGTCTCTTACCCCGCTTCCTGACCCCCGGCTACCCCGTTTCCCTGCCGGTTGCTTCCCCTGCTTCCTGACCGGTCTGTTTTCCCCCGCTCCTGACCGCCCGGCTCCCCCCGATTCTGGGGGGTCTGTTTTTCCCCCCTTTCCCTACGGTCTGCTTCCCCGTTTCCCGGACGGGGTTGCTTCCCCCTGCTTCCTGACTGGTCTGTTTCCTCACTTCCTGTCCTTTCTGTTTCCGCCCTTCCTGTCCGGTCTGTTTCCCCCCATTTCTGCCCCAAACCACTTACCTCCTTTTCTAACCGGCCCTTACCCCCCTCTTCCTTAGTGGCCCATATACCCTCTTCCTGACCGGGTTTTCTCCTTCCTACCCCCTATTTACCCCACCTTTTGACTAGACTATTTCCCCCCTTTTATGAGGTTTTTAATGATCTTCCTGAATGCCCGTTCATGTTTTTCTAAAATGGCCTTCCACTATTTTCATGAATCCCCCTTTATCCCTTTCCTTAGGGGGATATTAACCCCCCTTTCTGAGCCATATGTTTACCACCATTTCTGACGGGCCTTTCCCCCCCATTCTTGAGGGGGCCCATTTTTCCCCTTTCCCAACTGGCCCCGTACCCCCTTATGACCTCATTTACCCCCCTTCCTGACCGCCCATTTACCCCCTTTGCCAATCAGTCCGTTTACCCTCTTTCCTGACCGGCCCATTTACCCCCCTTCATGATCGACCCATTTACTTCCCTCCATGCCTAGCTCATTTATCCCTTTCCTGACCGGCCTATTTCCCCCCCTTCTTGACCAGCCCATTTACTCCACGCCATGTCTGGCCCATTTACCCCCTTCCTGACCAAACCCACTTTTCTTAACACTCGCAGGTGTGAACACTCTCGCGCTTTCTCCTGCTCGGTTATTCTTCTAGCTTTTTTTTGCCCCTCATGAAAAGTGTATAATGTTGGCAAATAGAGCAAAGGTGGCACAAATAGGACTAAGTTTGTTCTAGTAATGTCTATGCGCCACAGTGAGGGAACGGCTTCTCCCGATACCTACAAGGTCCTGAAAAATAAAGTTTGACCCCAGCCTGAAGGGCTAACATGGAGATGACACCAGCCCTAGGTGCACTGTATCGGCCATGAGGGCATCGTCAGTGTCGAATATCATCTTATCGGATGAAACCAAGGTCCGGATGGGCCCGTTTTCCACACTTGTAGAGATCCTCACCCCAACGACTGCCATTAACCCCGGTCACAATCTGACTCGGGCACGGAGCTGCCAGGAAGTGTTTCCCTATCACAGAATGTCATGATCAGTTGATCGGAGAACCCTCAGCAGAGTCTGGACCACGCACGGACTCCCATGCTATGAACTGGTGGCGAGTGGTGATAACGAATTACATGACCCCTCTGATGCAAAACCTAAGGCAAAAGAGACTGCACAACTGATACAAAGCAAATATATAATAGGCTGCACAACTGATACAAAGCAAATATATAATAGGCTGCACAACTGATACAAACCAAAGGCAAAAGAGGCTGCACAACTGATACAAACCAAAGGCAAAAGAGGCTGCACAACTGATACAAAGCAAACATATAATAGACTGCACAACTGATACAAACCCAAGATATAATAAGAACATAGAAATCCCAGTAACATTTCACCAGTATATAAGGGTTTGCGGTGGGTACTCACCACGCTGAGGCCGAGCAGCTCTCGGTGCACATAGTCCAGATTCAGTCGCTCCAGGTTCTCCAGGTAATGCTGCAGGCGGGTGTACGTGTACGGGTAGCAGTAAGCAAACTGGTAAACATCATCCTCCCGGTCAAAGCAGAAAGCAAAAGACATGACATAGTTCTTGCGATGATCTGGGCACCGGTAATAATAGACGTTTTTAGAGGGGAGTCTCTGCCTGCAACGAAATAGGGATGAGCAAGAGTCAATAGCTATATCATTATGAGGATCAGAGCCGGTGACAGGCAGAAGGTCAGGACAGGCAGAAAGTCAGGACAGGCGGAGGCCAATTGTAAAAGGGTCAGGAAAAGCCAAAGGTCACTACCGGATATCATACACGGTAAAACTAACCAGCAACACCAAAATCGGTGACGAAAATGTGGGAGAGGAGCACTTAAGAAGACTTAAATCCTATAGCATTAGTGACAGGCACTGGCCCTTTAAATCAGGGCCACAGAGAAGCCACTGAAGCAGGAAGCCTGTGAATAGGAAGACCAGGGTATGTAGGCAAACAGGACGACCAACCGCGGCGAGAGCCATGAGAGCTTTCCTATAGGTTATCCATTGAATAATGCATAGACATGACCCTGATCTGGACGAGCAACGGACATGGCCTCCCAGACCTGTATTTTGGGATAGCCGCACCCCATTGGTATTGATAGGGCTGATTATTATGAAACTATACATCCTGTAGTTAAGCTTGAATGTTGATCAAGTCTTGAAGAGGACCTGCTGCCACACCTGGCCCAAAACCTTCTAAGGCACCTGATTTACTTAGGGCTTGTCCCCACTGCATAGGTTTTCCGCCCAGTCTGACAAACATTGAACATGTTCATTCTTCCGACCGGTTTTAGGGCGGAATATGAACATGTCAATGGGAGGGCTAATCGCGGAAAAAAGCCATCCCCCCCGTGGCCGTGTGCATGGCCAGAAAACAGTTCAGATACCGGTCGAACAAACCGACCGGTATTTGTCCTGTGCTGTGGGGACGAGCCCTTGTGTGCTGAATTTGGTGCAGATTGGCGCTGTAACTTTGCCGCATCGTGGTTTTTGTGCAAAAAACCCGGTCAGATTTCGGATTTCCCACGGACCCATAGTTTGAGGTCTACAGGAATCCAATGGAAATTAGAACATGTTCTCTCTTAGGCTGGACGGCCGGCGGTTTAGAAATGCTTGGTAGAAAATCCGTCCTGTGTAGACTGCAGCATGGATTTTCCCATGAAAACCTGTTGTGTGTAGACAAAGCCTAAACAGCAGACAATAGAAATGCATTTACACAGAGAGAGATGCACAACATTTTCTACATCTTTTTTGTGTTTTATTACTTTAAAAAAAATTATTTTTTCCTAATCAGACCCATTTTCTATGACCAATAAGCGTTGGAGCTTAGGGTGGGATTGGAGTCATGTCTGACAGTGGGTGTCAGCCCCAATTAATAATAGTATAGGGGTTTGTTTGTATTTTATTACATTTTAAAAAAAATTTTATAAAAAATTTAGTGCGACATGAACAGGGCTGCACTTTGAGCCCAAAAAACTGTCATAGCCCTGTCCGACAGATATATGAACTGTCGTACCACAAGATCTGCTGCAAGCTGCAAAAGACACAACAATTTTGTATATGGCAATTCTACAGGGATGTGTCGTGCCAGATTCGTACAAACCTGTCGTACCAATTTCATAGCGGCGAGGCTGAGACAAATTTTGACACATTCACACTCCATGCGCCACTTTTTGGTGCATAAATATGTCTTACAATGGGATACATTTAAAAGCTTGCTGTGAGACATCTTCATACCTACTGACGAAGGCTGCCTGAACCTATTGAGAGATACGAATGTCGAGGCACCGCCACTTCTCATACATGTCCCCCTTTTTATTTTTCCATCATTAGAGCTATGTCTGGCATCGGAGTCATTTCTGATCCCACAGGGGGTGTCAGCTATGTTAAAGTAATAATTTAGGTCTGGCTGAAATTTTTGTCTAAAATCTCTGCCCCTAAGCAGGGATTTTTAAACCATGTAATGAAGTCTTTTCCCTGAGGCCGAGGACCATGACCATATGTGGTATAAGGTGTTCTGGAATTTCATACATTGTGTATAAATATATATGTACATAGTAACGTCATAAGCCCCGCCCATGTACAGTACAATGTTATAATGTATCATTCCCTAACTACTATGTGTCGACTATAAGAAACACTTTATATCGTTCACCACTTCCATAGCTACAATTACTATTAAAGAGGTTGTTTCACTACAAAAAATAGCTTTCAAAATGTAGGGAACAGTAAATGAAGACGTTTTCCAAATATATTGCTTTGTTCATCTTTTTTTGTTGAGGAGCTACAAGTGATTTTATCACCTTCAGAGGGCTCTCAGGTTTCCCAAGTGACCGACCTGTGTACTTCTCCCCCCCTGCTGTTTGTTCTATCTGATAGCAGGGAGTAACAAAATCCCACAGGGCACTGCAGGCAGTGAGAGCTTGTGTCTCCAGACCTCAGAGAAGGTAATTTATTTAATCTAGACTAATAAACGGAGAAGTCTGAATACACGGAGCTCAATGCCCAAATTTCAACATTACCCGGAATGACGAGCAAACCCATTATTTATTTATCACCTATGAAACTTTTAGTGGAAAAACCCTTAAGGGGGAGAAATAGGAAAAAACATGGGGGGTTTTAAAATGTTAAACATTTTTTTCTAACTATTTTGGGAAATTTTGTGTTGCACAACAGAAAAACAAATCTCTTTTGGGCTCGTCGCTGCCAATCATGGAAATCTCTTTGCAGGGAGGATCGTCCACCTCAGACATCGCCCCGCTCCAGCCCACCTCAGCCACCCCCGCTCCCCCCCCGCCTCAGACTCGCCCCACCCCGGGCCCCCCCTCAACACCCCCGCTCCGGCCCCGCCCAGCTATCGCCCCTTTTCCCCCCCCGCCTAGCCCCGCCCCCCCCGGCCTCGCCCTCAGCCACGCCCCGCTCCTGCCCCAGCCTCAAAACATCGCCACGTCTCCGGCCCCAGCCTCAAACAATCGCTACGCTCCGGCCCCCCCCGCTCAGAACTCGCCCGCTCGGCCCCAACCTCAGACATCGCCCCGCTCCGGGCCCGCCTCAGCCATCGCCCCGCTCCGGCCCCGCCTCAGCCATCGCCCCGCTCCGGCCCCGCCTCAGACATCGCCCCGCTCCGGCCCCGCCTCAGACATCGCCCCGCTCCGGCCCCCGCCTTCAGCCATCGCCCCGCTTCCGGCCCCGCCGCAGCCAACGCTCCCGCTGCCGGCCCCGCCTCAGCCATCGCCCCGCTCCGGCCCCGCCTCAGCCATCGCCACGCTCCGGCCCCGCCGCAGACATCGCCCGCCCCACTCCGGCCCCGCCTCTAGACAACGCCCCATCCGGCCCGCTCCCAGACAATCGCCACGCGTCACGGCCTACCGCCCTCAATCCAACGCCACGCACCGGACCCCGCCGCAGACATCCGCCCCTCCTGGGAGCCCCGCCTCACCATCTGCACGCTCCGCCCCTCCTCAGCCATTGCCCGGGGGGGGGCCGCTCTCACGGCCCCGCCGCAGACATCGCCCTGCTCCGGCCCCGCCTCAGCCATCGCCACGCTCCGGCCCCGCCGCAAACATCGACACGCTCCGGCCCCGCCTCAGACATCGCCCCGCTCCGGCCCCGCCTCAGCCATCGCCCCGCTCCGGCCCCGCCGCAGACATCGCCCCGCTCCGGCCCCGCCTCAGCCATCGCCACGCTCCGGCCCCGCCGCAGACATCGCCCCACTCCGGCCCCGCCTCAGACATCGCCCCACTCCGGCCCCGCCTCAGACAACGCCACGCTCCGTCCACCGCCTCATGCTCATCGCCACCTCCTGGCCTCCGCCGCAGACATCGCCTCCGCGTCCGTGCCCCGCCACAGCCATCGCCAACGCTCCGGCGCCCAGACTCAGCCATTTGCCGTCCGCTTCCGGCCCCACCGCAGACATCGCCACTGACTCCGTGCCTCCGCCTCAGCCATCGCCCCGCTCCGGCCACCGCCTCAAGACATCGCCACGCTCCGTGCCCCGCCTCATACCAATCGCCCCGCTCCGTCCCTCCGCCTCAGACATCGCCCTCTCCTGGCCTCCGCCTCAGACATCGCCATCTCCGGCCCCTGCCGTCAAGAACATCGCCCCGCTCCGGCCCCGCCTCAGACATCGCCCCGCTCCGGCCCCGCCTCAAACATCGCCCCGCTCCGGCCATCGGCTTTCCTTTCTTTTTGTATCACACTTTAGTAGCTTCTCTTGGCCGTGGACGCGCTTCCATATTTTCACCTCGCCGAGATCTTCATCTTCCATTTATTTTACCTTTCAGTGCAGAAGTTAAACATCTGCTTTATTACCCATCATGTCACCAGCTCCAGCCCTGCCTCTGGCTACAATGTGCGAGTCTGGCTCCCCGGCCATCTGGCTGCAATATCTGTCAGTCGTACGTGTGACTCGCAGGCATGTTCTGCTCCTGAATGTCTGAGCCTCGCTCTGCCCCAGCGAGAAGAAATCTGATTCATGAAGAAGAAAACTGTGGACTCTTCAGAGGAGGAAAACAAGGGTCAGAGGCTGGAGCTGAAGCGGATGGGCCCCTGTATCAAATCTGTAGCAGGTCCAGGGGCTACTGATAACACTGCTGTCTTCAGTATTAAACTGGATCCTAGGGGCCACCATTACAGGTGATTCATGGGGCCACTAGTGGAGGATGTGGCCATAACCATCAGTGGTGGAGTAATGAGAGCTTTATCCGCATCTTCTAACATGGCTTCATCATTGACGTGATCCCTCTACCGTACAAGGGATCTACTAATTCTGTTTCTTCAATTGATTCACTAGACTCATCTTATTTGTGACCTACATGACTAAGGTCCTGGTGGGTGACATGACCTGTGTGGCGGTCACATGACCTGTGTGGTGGTCACATGACCTGTGTTGTTGGTCCACGATGACCTGTCTGGTGGTCACCATGATAAGACGCGCTGGAGTAGTTAATACCTTGTAAAAAATAAAGTAAGTTTCTGCTCTCCATATACTACTGTTTTACCCTTGGATATCCAGGTCACATGACCTGATGTGGTGGTCACAGGATGAAGTAACCACCCTGATGGAGGAGGTAATACTGGAGAATACTGTCTCCTCCTACACCCCTGATACCTGGATACCAGGTTCACATGACCTGTGTAGTGGTCACATGATAAGATGCTTGCTGAAGGTGGTAATACTGGAGAAGTTTCTGCTCCTCCATACACTACGTTACCTGTGATACCAGGGTCACATGACCTGAGTGGGTTGGTCACACTCATAACCTGTTGAGTGTGTCACAATGATAAGACGCCTGCTGTAGGTTGTAATACGTAGAAGTTCTGCTCCACCAATTCACACTACTGTTACCTGGGATACCAGGTCACTTGACCATTGTGGTGTCACATATAAGACACTGCTGGAGGTGGGTAAAACTGGGAGAAGTTATCGCTCCTCCGATACCTACTGTTTACCGTGGATACCAGGGTCCACATACTGTGTGGAGGTCACATGATAAGACACTGCTGAGGTAGTAATTACTGGAGAAGTCTGCTACCTCCCGAACACTACTGTTACCTTGGATACCAGATCTATCCCCGCGCCGGCGCGTATCCGCCGATTCCGTTCGATCATTAGTGTCCTAAGCTGTTACTACCCAGTCGCTAAGCTAACGCCTTAGACCTTGGCTGAAGGCAGCGTGCGCTCCGCGGACGCACATACAGAGTTTACATTCTTTGGCGTAGCGAGAGAGTCCGCAGAGCACTCGGTGCCGCAGGCAGGATACTGCATCTGTATGCGCGCCTGTGCTTTGCACGACCGGAGTGAGCGTGCAACACACTGCAGCACGTCCTAGTTACTTACACGCCGTCAGTAAGAAAAAGACACGGTGACAGCGACAGCGGCAGGAGCGAAGGTCAGGTGTAGTGCTGTCAGTTTATTATCTTTTAATTATAGCTGCTCATTCATATTGGGAGCCAATTACCTACTTATAATAATGTGCAGGGGCCTATTATCACTTATAAATATTGCAGTGGGGCATATTATCTACTTATATATGTTCCATGGGGGGCTATTATCTACTTATATATTGCAGATGGGGCTATTATCTACAATATATGTGCAGGGGGGGCAATAATCTACTATATATGTGCAGGAGGGGCTATTATCTATCTTATCTATGTGCAAGGGGGGCTATTATCTACTTATCTTTAAGCAGGGGGGGCTATTATCTACTTATAAATGTGCAGGTAGGAGGGGCTATATCTACTTAAATATAGTGCAGGGGGGCTATTATCTACTTATATATGTGCAGGGGTGAGCTATTATCTACTTATAAATGTGCAGGGAGGGGAGCTATTATCTACTTATATATGTGCCGGGGGGACTATTATCTACTTATATATGTGCAGGGGGGGCTAGTTATCTACATAAAATGTGCAGGGAGGAGCTAATATCTACTTATATATGTGCAGGGGGGCCTATAGATGCTACTTATATATGTGCAGGGGGCTATTATCTACTTATATATGTGCAGGGGGGCTATTATCTACTTATATATGTGCAGAGGAGCTATAATCTACTTAAATAAGTGCAGGGGGGCTATTATCTACTTATGATATGTGCAGGGGGCTAATATTTTGCTACATATATATTTTGCAGGGGGGCTATATCAACTATATATGTGCAGGGGGAGCTATTATCTACTTATATATGTGCAGGGGGGGCTATTATCTACTTATATATGTGCAGGGGGGGCTATTATCTACTTATATATGTGCAGGGGGGGCTATTATCTACTTACTGTATATATGTGCAGGGGGGCTATTATCTACTAATATATGTGCAGGGGGGCTAGAATCTACTTATAAATGTGCAGGGAGGGGAGCAATTATCGACTTATATATGTGTCAGTGGGGTCTATAATCTACTTATAAATGTGGCGAGGGAGGTGGAGAGTATTATCTACTTATATATGTGCAGGGGGGTGCTATTATCTACTTATATATGTGCAGGGGGGGCTATTATCTACTTATATATGTTCAAGGGGCTATTATCTACTTATATTTGTGATGGGGGGCTATTATCTACTTATATATGTGCAGGGGGGCTATTATCTACTTATAAGTGCAGGGGGGCTATTATCTACTTATATATAGCAGGGGGTGCTATTATCTACTTACTGTATATATGTGCAGGGGGGCTATTATCTACTTATATATGTGCAGGGGGGAGCTATTATCTACTTATATATGTGCAGGGGAGCTATAATCTACCTATATACGTGCAGGGAGGAGCTATAATCTACCTATATACGTGCAGGGAGGCCTATAAGCTCTCTATATACCTGCTGGGGGATCCATAACCTGCCTATATACCTGCTGGGGGACATGTAAACTACACACCTACCGGGATGGACATATAAAGTATAATATCCACCTACTGAGACGTATAACTTACTGTGACACATAATTTTACTGCGTTGTGAAGTCGCTAATTCGTTAAGCCGTTTGATAAGGCCTCAAGACAAGTCGAGTTGATAAGAGTTGGCAATCGACTCCGGGGACTACCAGGATCACATGACTTTTTCTTCCATACAGTTACTCCATAGCAGCCATTTCTATGGACAGGAAAGTGGACTGGTATAAAATATGTACAGGAGCAGAATTTCTAACAAATGTATATTGGTAAACTGTATAATTTCTGGTTATATAGATATTAAGTAAAGACATTATAAAGTGGACAACCCCTTTAAGATGATGACACAACCTCCCTAACCATAACCCATGTATCTACTACCGGAGTCTGCAGAGGAGAATGCTGCCGGCTGCTGCGGAGTTAACGGCCGGGTCCCCTGAGCTCCCATTCAGACCACAGCTTCTAAAAATAATGATATTAGGATTTTTTTCCCGTTTTTTCTATTCCCCTTATTTCCTCCCATTTAAAAAAAAAAAAAAAAAAACCACTAATCTATTTAAGTGAGTCATGGGGAGACAGTGAGTTTAGTGTTCTGATACCGGCAGCCATAGTGAAAGCTAATAAGATTTTGATCTTATCCTGGAATTAAGGAGGGGGGCGGCTGCGTCTCTTCCAGATCTCGCTCTCTGCGTTCTGCTGAGCCCGAGCCGGCTTCTTGCATTAACCTTTATTGTCCTACCCGCCGCACTATTTACTTTTTTTTCCCTCTTTATGACTATTTTTTGCACTCTGCCTTCTAGAGAAGGACACCCACACACTGTGACAGCAGCTGCTCCTATTAATTTAGAGCCATTACAAAAATTAAAATTAAAACCAATTATGTCGGCTGCTCTATAGCCGGAGAACCGCTTCCGTGTGATTGTTCCCTCTGGTTATGGACACGGAAATAAATAAATAAGGAAAAAATTCCCCAAACCCACACTCGCTGCAAAAAATATAACCCCGCCCGCCCGGCGGGCGCCAACACGCTCCAAGCCGGAGAAAGTCATCGAGTGCAGAGGAGCCCAAGCCACTTCACATGATCAGGAAAAAAAGGGGGCATTCCGGACAAAAATCTGGAAAGAAGGCGTCAGGGTCATCACACAAGGAGCAACAATGTACACAGGGGCACGGCTAGAATTTTTGCCACCCTGAACTGTCACTCAGATTGCCACGCCCTTTTTACAGACCACACCCAAACTTTTCAGACCACGCCCTTTTTACAGACCACACCCAAACTTTTCAGGCCACGCCCTTTTACAGACCACACCTACTTTTTTAGGGCACCCTCTTTTTGTTTTAGGCCTCCTTCCAGGGGGGTCTTATCCCCTTGGGCATAAATATTATCCCGATGCCCCAAAGCCTATTGGGCCCCCCTGGGTTGGGAAAGGGTTCGGGAATCCTTTAGGGTCCATCACCCTCACCCAACAATTAGTCTTGTAGGTCACAGGCTGCTTTAGGCTGAGATTCAGGCATTTTATTTTTCGCTTCCAACTGAAGGGGCCCTTGATCATGTGCCGGGGCCCCGGTGATAGCTGTGTCGGGCACCCGTGTGATGCTTGCCGGGGACCCCTGTATAGCATGTGTCCCGGG
>JAODAL010062531.1:0-19708 GCA_025379985.1 Phyllomedusa bahiana | reverse complement strand
CTTTTGTGCTTTACCGATATTTAGATCTTTATTTAGAAATTTCGTGTATTTGGGTATTATTCAGTCATTATATGGTGGTAATTTGTGGTTATGTTCTGGTGGTAAAATTGGGTCCCTATGTACTAATGTTATTGGTAATGTTTGGTAATGTTGGTCTTGGTATAGATGGTGATATCAGGGCGTAACTAGAGAAGCCAGGGCCCCAAAGCAAACTTTTGGATGGGGTCCATTTAGGCAGGCAGGGTTTAGATAGGATATATGGGGCCCCAAATAGGCAAGGTTTAGGTAGCCAATAGAGTGCCCATATAGGCAGGCAGGGTTTAGGTAGCTATAGGGAGCCATACAGGTAGACAGGGGTTAGGTGGGCTATAGGGGCCATATAGGTAGGGTTTAGGTAGCTATAGGGGCCATATAGGTAGGGTTTAGGTAGCTAAAGGGGCCCCATATAAGTAGACAGGCAGGCTTGTGGGGGTATACAGGCAGGCTTGTGGGGGTATACGGCAGGCATGTGGGGGTATACGGCAGGCATGTGGGGGTATACGGCAGACATATAGGGGTGTACAGGCAGGCATATAGGGGTGTACAGGCAGGCATATGGGGGCTGTATAGGCAGGCATATGGGGGCGTATAGGCAGGCATATGGGGGGTATATAGGCAGGCATATAGGGGCGTATAAGGCAGGCAGGCATATAGGGGGCTGTATAGGCAGGCAGGCTGATAGGGGGCTGTTTAGGCAGGCAGGCATATGGGGGGATATAGGCAGGCATTTGGGAGGGTATAGGCAGGCATAGGGGGGTATAGGCAGGCATATGGGGGGTATAGGCAGGCATATGGGGGGGTATAGGCAGGCATATGGGGGGGTATAGGCAGGCATATGGGGGGTTATAGGCAGGCATATGAGAGGGGGTATAGGCAGGCATATGGGGGTTTAATGGCAGGCATATGGGGGTATAGGCAGGCATATGGGAGGTATAGGCAGGCATATGGGGGGGTATAGCCAGGCATATGGGGGGTAAAAGTAAGGCATAAGGGGGGGGTATAGGTGGGCATATGGGGGGGTATAGGTAGGCATATGGGGGGGTATAGGCAGGCATATTGGGGTAGGTACAATAGGAAATCACTTACTCACCTCGGTCCACGTTTCCCCGATGCGCCGCTCGCTCCTGTCTGCTGCTCTCCCTCAGCCTCTGCGCCCCAGCTGCGGGCAGCGCGGTGATGTGACGTCACCGCGCGCCCACGTGACCACAGAGGGCCGGCAGGGGGAAGTAGCAGAGTGGAGCGATCGGCGCTCCGTACTGCTAGCTCCAGCCAGCGCTGCATCTGACCGCTCGGGCGGGGGGCCCGGGCGTTCAGAGGGAGTATGCACCGGGCCCTGCAGCTCCCCGCCCGCCGCAGTGAACTGTTAAGTTCACTGCCGGCGGGCCCAGGAGCGGCATTACCGGGGTAGCGGACGCGGTAGCAGCTGCCCCGGGGCCCCCTAAGCGTAGGGGTCCCGTAGCAACTGCTACTCCTGCTACCCCGCTAGTTACGCCCCTGGGTGATATGTATGGTGAAGTATTTGCTCCTTTTATTATTTAGTAACTACATAACTTGTAAGTGGTTTGGGAGGTACATGGGGAATTGTGGATGCTTATAAGTTGTTTGGGGGTGTACAAGAGGTACGTGGGTAACTGTACATTGTAGTTACATGGGGAACTGTTGATGCTTGCAAGTGGTTTGACCAAAGAATCAGCGTGTCAAAAGTTGGTTTGACTGCGTGCCAGTTTTCAAAACTGAAAATATGCCTCATATGAGCAACAATGCATATTTTCTATTGAGGTCAATAAGAATCTTTCAGTTTTCAGTGAGGATTACACATGGAATCCGCCTAAAAATCCTTGTCGTGTGAACAGAGCCTAAGAATGGTTTTACTGTAGTGTTTTTGCGTTTTAAAAAAAGCAAAATGTATTTTTTTAAACATTGCTAATCATTATCAAAATCACACATGCTTTTTTAAAAATACATGCATCTTTAGATGTGTTTTTAGTGATGAGCGAACACCAAACCCCATTATACTAACACAAGTGAGGAGAAGCCGCAATTACCTTCCATAAGAGTAAAATGGATACATGGAACAACTTAGTGAAGACAATTTGGCTCTAAGAGTCACAGAAAAAATTTCACAGGCTAAAATCATTAATTCCTTTCAATGGCTAACTGAAAAGATGAGAACTGCGTAGCTATATGAGGTGCAGCGGTAGCATCTGCCATGGGATCCCTTTGACACATAAGAAGATGCCGGTATTGTAAATGGCACATGGTAACTGGCAGGTGCCCCCTATCACTTTTTGCACCAGGGCCCAAGTACATATCATATATGTGGTGGCAGCAAGAATATCCCAACGGGGAACATGGAGGTTCAGGTGGCAGGGCCTTAGTTATAGGTGGTGCAGTGGTAGCCATAGCTGCCGTCAGTCATCTATTAACCGTTCCAGGGCCCCCTGCAGCAAAATCAAATGGGGCCCCCACCCATTACTAGTTCCTATTTTTAACATATCACTGGGCCTTTTTGATTAGGGTCCCGGACAGGAGTACTGCCCTATTGGCACCCGTGACAGCTACCATGTGCCATTTCCAATACCAGTATCTTCTTATGTGTCAAAGAGGCTTTTGGGCCTCCTCAGGATGCGGCTGCTACATCCAGGGGTGCCAACAGGGCAGTACGAGCAGTACTCCTGCCATGGGCCCTAATCGAAAAGGGGCCCACAAATATGTTAAAAAAATAGAAAGTAGTAATGGGTGGGGGCCCCATTTGATTTGGCTGTATGGGGCCTGAAACGGTTAATAGATGATTACTGCAGACTGATTGATGACTGATGTTAATAGATGACTGATGGAATGTGTATGTGGGGCAACAAAATCATCAGAGATCCACACTTGATTCATTTTTATAAATGTCAATCGATCCACTTTCTCGGGGGAAAGACGGATACGTTTGTCAGTTATCACCCTGCCAGTGAAGGTGTGTTCTGAGATAATGCTGACTGCCGGGCAGGATAAAATTTGTATGGCATGTCGACAAAGCTCAGGCCATTCATCCATTTCGGACAACCAGAGGTTTAATGGGTCCAGATCAAGTCCAAAAACATTGGTGTTGAGCTGCAGGTAGTCATGGACCATGCTCTTAAGGCAGTCTCGGTGTTAAAAACCGAATTAAAAATGTTAACCAGTGCGCTTCTGCCACACTGCCAGCTGCAGCTGCGGTGGCTACTTGCCATTCTACTGCTGTCATGTTGCTGACGTTGTTCCACCGTGAAAAAGACGCAACAGATGTCTCGAGTTGGTCAATGAGCACTGTCTCAAATTCATGAATTCTACAGTCAGTTTGTGTGGGTGGAAGGAAAGTGCTCACTTTTGGTTTGTAACGTGGATCAAGGAGGGTGGCCACCCAGTAATCACTGTTCATTTTGATTGCCTTGATGCATGGGGCATGTTGCAGGTAATGTAGCATCCAAGCTCTCATGTGTGAGATGCCGCCAGAATCTCCCAAGCCTTGGGGTCGAGGGGCACTAACCAGATCTTCCTCCTCCTTCTCCTGAATTCTGTGCCAACCTCTTAACACTGAAGGGTTATCGGTAGTGGTGGTGTCCACCCCTGCCTCATCATCCTCCTTCACTTCTTCATCCTGACCGTCACCAGAGCCCTGGCTAGCGCCATGCCCTCTACTCTGTGAGCTGAACTATCATCCTGGACTCGCCCTGGACCTCGAACCACCGCTTAAAGAAGACCTATACAATTGGGAAACAGTTGGGCCTTCCACACCGGACAGCGAGTAAGGCTCTGTGTCCACCTCATCCTCCTCCATCATTGCCGGGACCTGCTGCCGCAGAGAGTCTAGTGCTTGTTCTAGTAAAAGTATGACCACAATTGTCATGCTGACAACGCTATTACCCGGGCTCACCATTTTGGTTGCCTCTTCAAAACTGTCAAGGATGTTGCAGAGATCCTTTACCTGCCTCCACTCTCTATGGCTCAACACCTTGAGGTCCACAACACTGCTCGTGAGGCCATGCGACACTTCATACTGCATAATGGCATTACACTGCTGCCACAATCGCTGGACCATGTGGCAAGTAGAATTCCGGCATGTTGCCACGCCAACAATGAGACGGTTGGCAGGGAGGCCCAGATCACGCTGCAATGCTGCCAGTTGTGCCGAAGCAGAGTGCGAACGACGGAAGTGTGAGCTAAGACCACGAGCCTTCCTCAGCAGACAGTCAAGACCCGAGTAGCGCTTGAGAAATTTCTGCACAACCAGGTTCAAGACATGTGCGAGGCAAGAGATGTGCATAAGTCTACCGATGCTAAGGGCGGCAAGAAGATTTCTTCCGATGTCGCACACCACCTTGCCGGGCGCAAGGTTCTTAGCACCCAGCCACTGGGTGGTCTCAGTGAGCAGAGACGTCCACAGCTCTTGACCTGTGTGTTGACGGTCTCCAAGACAGATTAATTTCAGAACGGCCTGGTTTCTCTTGGCACATGATGTTACTCGTGGAGGTTGGTGAACTGGACTTTGCACCATCCCTGCAGTGTGGAAGACTGTTGTCCGAGACCAATCACCACAGGCACTGTTAACCACCAAACTCACCCAGTGAGCAGTCAGTGAGATGTAACGCCCTTTACCGTACTTACTAGTCCATGTGTCTGTAATGAGATGGACTTTGGTGGACACAGATGCAGCCAATGCGCTGGAGATCTTTTCTGCAATGTAGCTGTCAAGGGCAGGGACGGCTTTTCTGGCAAAGAAATGCTTTCTCGGCATCTGATATTGGGGGCATGCCAGGGCCTTGGCGTGGCGGAACCCATCTGTGTTCACCAGGCGGAAAGGCAACATTTCCAAGGCCAACAGCCTGGCAATGCCGACATTCAGGCTTTGGGATGGTTGAGGTGAAAGCGTTTCTTATGCTCCCACACCTGGTACACAGAAGGCTGGTTGGTGGACTGGCTGCTTTACGGCATACAGGTCAGACTGGTGGAAGGGGAAGGTATAGACAGCATATGACATCTGTTCGGCAAATCTGAGGCTTGATTGAAAAAGGCCCAGGCTTCACAGGTCCTGGGCCTCTTCGGCGGTGAAAACCTAGTGGCGGTGTTCCCGCTGCCAGCATTGATATTGGTGGCATGCCAGGGCCATGACATGGTGGAACCCATCTGTGTCCACCAGGCGGAAAGGCAACATTTCCAAGGCCAACAGCCTGGCAATGCCGACATTCAGACTTTTTGGGATGGTTGGGGTGAAAGCGTTTCTTATGCTCCCACACCTGGTGCACAGAAGGCTGGCAGGTGAACTGGCTGCTTTATGGTATGCAGGTCAGACTGGTGGAAGGGGAAGGTATAGACTGTGTTGCTGGTGGTGGGAATCGGCTGACACTATCTGGGACTGGGAATGGTGCTTGCCGATGCTGCTCCGGCACAATGGCAGTAGAGGACCACTTGGGCTTGGATGTGGTGGAGCAGGAGGAGGCAGGAAATGTCACGGTGGTTGGGTGCCCAGGAACTGTGTGGCCTTTTTTCTCCAAGTGACTCTTCCATAGCAATTCATGCTTTACATGCATGTGCCTGTTCATGCTGCTGGTGGTTAAATTCTTTAGATTCTTTCCTCTACTGACGCGTTGACAGCAAATTCGGCATATGACGTCAGTCGGCAAATCTGAGGCTTTATTGAAAAAGGCCCAGGCTTCACAGGTCCTGGACCTCTTCTGCGGTTAAAATCTAGTGCCGGTGTTTCCTCTGCCAACACTGACTACTTGTGCGACAACCCTGACACTTCCCCATCATCCTCCTCCACTGATGAAGCGCTCGCCAGCTGCTGCTCAAAAGACCAAGTTGGATGCGCAATGTCATCATCATCACAGGTGACTTCCTCTTCCTGACAGTCTACATCCTCAAGATGCGGGCTAGAAGCCACGGGCACTGCGAAGCATTGCTGACGGCTCGGGATTTCTGCCGACAGACCAGCTTCCTTCTCCTCCTCTGAGGGCATCAGCGATTGGGTGTCAAAGCAGGCAAAATCATCCAATTTGACCTCCTGATCTTTTGAAATGTCTTCTGACCCCAACCGCATTGTGTCAAGGAGCACTTCGGAACATGGATTATTTAGAGTGGTCTGTTTATTGGGTGACATTTGGCCTTCAGGTTGGACTGCTGATGATGATATATGTGCCCTTGACTGAGAGGAAGAGGAGGTAAAACTGCTGGATGATGAGTGTGTTAAGCACTGAAGAACAGATTGGCCGAACTTCAGTAATGAGACGCACTGGGAACCGACCAAGCGAATACAGGCCTGACGGTCCTGTGGGTTGTCCCGAGCACTGGAAGGAGTGCCTTGTCTCGTACCTCTAGCTCCACGCCCTACACCCCCTTCTTGCTCGCTTACCACCTCTAGTTCACTCCATGTTCAATAAGATATTAAAAATGTAAAGATTTGTTCACAGTCTCTTATTGAAGAACTCTACTCCAAAGACTGCAACTGTTCTTGAATTTGCAAATAGGATTAGAAATAGAATTTTTTCAATGGAATATCTGTTGAACGGGGTCTTATGGAAGAACCCTGACAGCAAAACAGCAAATCACAAGTGTTCTTAAATGCCTATACTTTGCAACTGGCAACCAGGATTAGAAATATATTTTTTTCTATTAAATATCTGTGAAAAGGGGTTTTATGGAAGAATCCTGACAGCAAATCAACAGTGTTCTTAAATGCCTATACTTTGCAACTGGCAAATAGGATTATAAACAGAATTTTTTCTATGGAATATCTGTGAAAGGGGGTCTTATGGGAGAGCCCTGACAGCAAATCAACAGTGTTCTTAAATGCCTATACTTTGCAACTGGCAAATAGGATTATAAACAGATTTTTTTCTATATAATATCTGTGCAATGGGGTCTTATGGAAAAATCCTCACAGCAACACTGCAAAACAGAACTTTGTTGCTAGCAAATACTATGACAAATAGATTTCTTTCTATAGAATATCTGTGAATGGTGTCTTATGGAAGAACCCTGGCTGCAACAGTGCAACACAGAAGTCTTCTTGAATCCCAAAAGTTTACTGCTACCAAATAGTATTACAAATAGATTTCTTTCTATGGAATATCTGTTAATGCTGTCTTATGGAAGAACCCTGGGTGCAACAGTGCGACACCGAAGTATTCTTGAATCCCAAAAAATTGCTGCTACCACATAGTATTACAAATAGATTTCTTTCTATGGAATATCTGTTAACGCTGTCTTATGGAAGAACCCTGGCAGCAACACTGCAACACTTGCATTTCTTTCTATGGCAGATTTGCTGATGGTGTCTTCTGCAGTAGCTGGACCCCAAAACAGGAGAAATGAACTTTTTGGCACTCTGAATAAAGATGGGAAAAATGCAGCCAGCTATAGAAAACTATACACTATTCAAAAGCTATACTAAACTCCCTAACTATTGATGTGTATGATTCCCTAAGCTAGCTGTCCCCAACCCTGACTAATCTAACTAGCAGCTTTTCCTGTGTAAAATCGCTAAAAATGGTGTTTCTGCCTGCTGGCAAACAAGCACACAGAGGCAGCAATGTGTTCACTACAGAGAGTAAAGCGTTCAATAGGAAATACAGTGCCAAACACATAAGACAGTGATGTGATTTTAGCAGCCAATGAGATCCCTACACCCTCAGTGGTGACGTCTTTGACCCCCCTCTGTGCTCTGCACTGATCGGCTGGCCGCCAAAACTGAAGGAAGCAACCAAAAATGGCGCTGACGCATGTCCCGAACCTGAATTTACCAGACTTGCAGCAAAAAATTTGGTTCGGCTTGGGTATGGAAAAAACTTAAAATTCGTCTCAAACTAACCTTTTTCAGAACAGTTCGCTCAACACTGGTGTTTTTCCAAATGTATTTTTTACTGATTTTTAAATTCAGCACAAAAAGGCCACATGTAATAGCACCCTAATATGTCTAGAAATGTATGTCTAAATGGATTACATTAGAATACGGGGGCCTATTCTTGAAAACTTTGCACTAAGCCAGGGGTCCTCAAACTACGGCCCGCCAGGGATTTTTATCCGGCCCGCCGCTGCCATCCGCCGCCGATCGTTGACATGTAGCAAGGCACCAGCGGTGGCAGCAGCGGAGCCGCAGTCCTCCTATTCAGTGGTGCGATCTCTATAAGCTGGCCCCTGCCGTTGCGCTGTTCACGATGCTTCACGTCACCCGTCACCGCCCACAGCACCTCCCATACGATGGGAGGTGCTGCGGGCGGTGACATGTAACATGAGAGCCATCGTGAGCAGCACAACAGCAGGGGCCAGCTTCGGGTGGGGGACACTATGGAGCTGATGGGAGGTGCCTGAGGGCAGACACTTGCAGTATATGGGAGGTGTCTGTGAGTGAGTGGTAGAGGGCGGACACTCTGCAATGTTTACATTGCAGAGTGTCCGCCCTCCACCACTCACTCACAGACACCTCCCATATACTGCAACTGTCCGCCTCAGGCACCTCCCATCAGCTCCATAGTGTCCCCCACCCACAGTCCGCACTCCAGGCGCCGCTGAGGCTGACTTCCAGAGCAGGATGTGAGGTCAGTGCTCAGCATTCCCGCCACAGGAGAGAAGCCACGAGAGGCAGGGCAGGAGCCACGGAGTGCCAGGTCATAAGCATCCCTCCGAGACCCAGGGCAGGAGCCACGGAGTGCCAGGGCAGAAGCCTCCCTCCAGACCCAGGGCAGGAGCCACGGAGTGCCAGGGCAGAAGCCTCCCTCCGAGAGGCAGGGCAGGAGCCACGGAGTGCCAGGGCAGAAGCCTCCCTCCGAGAGGCAGGGCAGGAGCCACGGAGCGCCAGGGCAGAAGCCTCACTCCAGACCCAGGGCAGAAGCCACGGAGTGCCAGGGCAGAAGCCTCCCTCCGAGAGGCAGGGCAGGAGCCACGGAGTGCCAGGGCAGAAGCCTCCCTCCAGACCCAGGGCAGAAGCCACGGAGTGCCAGGGCAGAAGCCTCCCTCCAGAGCAGGGCAGAAGCCACGGAGTGCCAGGGCAGAAGCCTCCCTCCGAGAGGCAGGGCAGGAGCCACGGAGTGCCAGGGCAGAAGCCTCCCTCCAGACCCAGGGCAGAAGCCACGGAGTGCCAGGGCAGAAGCCTCCCTCCGAGACCCAGGGCAGTTTCCCCCCTCTCCTCCAGACTCAGGGCAGGAGCCCTCCACTCTCCTCCAGACTCAGGGCAGGAGCCCCCACTCTCCTCCAGACCCAGGGCAGGAGCCCCCCACTCTCCTTCAGACCCAGGGCAGGAGCCCCCCACTCTCCTCAGACCAGGGCAGGAGCCCCCACTCTCCTTCAGACTCAGGCAGGAGCCCCCACTCTCCTCCAGACTCAGGGCAGGAGCCCCCACTCTCCTCCAGACTCAGGGCAGGAGCCCCCACTCTCCTCCAGACTCAGGGCAGGAGCCCCCACTCTCCTCCAGACTCAGGGCAGGAGCCCCCACTCTCCTCCAGACTCAGGGCAGGAGCCCCCACTCCCTCCAGACCAGGGCAGGAGTCCCCCCCTCTCCTCCAGACCCAGGGCAGACCCCCCCTCCCCACCAGACCCAGGGCAGGAGCCCCCCCTCTCCTCCAGACGCATGGCAGGACCCCCCCCCTCCTCCAGACTCAGGGCAGGAGCCCCCCCTCTCCTCCAGACTCAGGGCAGGAGCCCCCCCTCTTCCGACTCAGGGCAGGACCCCCACTTCCCCCAACCTCCAAGTCAGGACAGGAGCCAACTTGTCGGACAGAGGTGACCACCTTTTTATAAGCCCTATAATTATTATGGATTGTAATGTGCTTTCCCAGTCCCTGTTGCATGTTTAGCTTTTCAGGTGTCTGGGAAAGCTGGGTGAAGACGTTAGTAGAGCTCACAATGTCGGACACATTTGTTATAGATTCCACAGTTTTCCCAGGTGACAAGTTTGTCTCGTCTGCAGGTGATCTATTCCTGGCCCCCATCCCTGATTATTGCTAAGCACACTTGTCATCTGGGAGAGCTGGAATCTATAACAAATGTGGTCAGCAATGGGAATTCTACAAATGTTGTCATGGTGAGTGACCAGTAATGCTGCATATACCGATACAAATCCCCTGTGGGTAAAAGTGAAAAAAAAAAGTGAAACACATAAAATAAACACGTACACTGCTCTTTTCCGCTTTACAAACACCCATCACCCGAAAAAAGATCCAAAAATAAAGCAAGCATATTTGGTATTGCCACGTATGTAACAACCTGCCCTATAAATCTGTCATGTTATTTAACCTGCACGGTGAACGCCGTAAAAAAGTCAGAATTGTGATTTTTGTTCATCCCTCAGCATGTATAATGGAATAAAAAGTGATCAAAAAGCTATCTAAATGCCAAGTGACACGTAAACCGTCGGTTCATCCCGCAAAAAAAGTCCTTACGCAGCTCCGTATACAGAAAAATATAAAAAAAGTTCTGGCCATAAGAAGACAGCAATGCATAAATATTGTTTTACAAAATAAAAACTTTCTTATTTTAAAAAAGCGCTTCAACATGAAAAACTATATAATTTGGGTATCGCCGTAATCGTATCGACCCCCAAAGTAAAACTTTTTTTTTCAACTATATTCCGGCCCTCCAATGGTCTGAGGGACCGTGAACCAGCCCCCGGTTTAAAAAGTTTGAGGACCCCTGCACTAAGCCCATCAATGTGTTAAAACAGCCCTGGTTACACGGCTTGAAATGTTCATCATTGGTTGGAAGAGCTCGACCAAGAATTCCGAGGACTACGCTGGCCCACTTATTCCCCAGACTTCAACCCATCTGAAGCATCTGTAGAACCAACTTAAGCATCATTTTTACTTTATGGATCCTATCATACAAACTGTCTAGTAGCTGTGGGAGGCAGATACTTGTGACAACCTACCAGGACCTTACTGAGTCACTCCCAGCCCATCTAGCTGCTGTCTAGTTAGCTGATGGTCATAATAATTTGTGACTCAACTTGGTATTTTACAAATTGGGATGAAGTAAAGAATTGGGAATGTTAGTGTTGATTATACAGTTTGCTATTTTTATTTTTTTGTGCATGTGTTGTTCAACTCCATTACATTTTCATCATGTCAATTTTTGTTTTGAAAATGCTGAGGATTTATTGAAAATTTTCTCCATTGACTATAGTGTACGAGTCAAAATCCAAAACCAGATCCACAATGAAATGTACTGTTGCAAATATTACTGCAAAAACTTTTGCTAATTTTTTTCATGTTTCTGCACCAAAATATAGGACGAGATAACACTCACATACTGTAAATGCTCCATGAAAATATGCTGCATTGTTCACATAGCGCAAACATGTGTAGAATTGGGATGTGGAGGGGATTAAGAGCATACTTGCCACAGGTCACAGGGGACTGGGAACAGGTAGGAGTTGCCCCAGTTGTCTCCTGTCCCTTACGTCTGTATCCTACCCCCTGTGGCATGACACTGGCAGTTTCCGATAGCAATAGTCTATCCAGCATTCAGAAAAGCTGTATGACACTCCATCCCCCAAAGGTGGAAACCAGTTTTCTTATCATAGAAAGATGAGTGTTACCTGTGGGCAATGGGTGTCACCCAGCTTTCTTGGATAATGAATACGTTATCCAGCCTATGTATTTGTATATGTGTAATGTTTGATTATTTATAAGTTGCTATTTGGACTACTTCAGATTTGAAGGACTACTTCGGATCAACCTTGGGTCTATTTTTTTTAAATAAAATGGTAAAAGAGGGCTGTTGTCGGGGAGTGTTTATTTAAATAAAACATTTTTTGTGCAATTTGGTTTTTTTTTTATTTAATTCCAGTGTTAGTAATGGAGGCATCTGATGGATGTTTTTCCCTTACTACCTACCCTCTAATCTGAAGGTCCGCTTCCAAGGCGACTACGGGCTGATATTTTTAGGACGGTAAGGGACCAATATCCATGGACCTTCTCGTTCTGATTGCAGTAGTTGCTCATTTCTTAATTCTCAATAAATAAATGCTTTTTGAAAAAAAATAAGATGTGGGATCTCCCCAATTTTCCATAACCAGCCAAGGTAAAACCAACAGCTGCAGCCTAATACAATCAGAATGGGAATGTCCATTGGAATTAAACAGAAAAAAACCAGACACAAAAAACTTTTATTTAAATAAACACTTCCTGACAACAGCCCTCTTTAACCATTTTAAAATCAATCCAACGCTGATCCAACATAGTCCAAAGGTGAAACCTGTATAAAAATAAAAACATTACATAAACTATGACAGTAGTAAACTCCATCTCTTGCACCCTCTGAAGATCATGCCTATGGCCTACGGCTGACCTTCTGGAGGTGCAGGGTATGGAGTTCAACTTTCACAATATGATTCTGGAGGGTACAGACCACAACTGCTGTATAATCTCCAGGGGGATGGTTCTCTGCCCCCCAAAGGAGATTGTAAATTATGCTCTGTACTCCCCTCTCCTAGCTCTTCCCTACCATTGTGTTATGCATCCTAGTGTCAACACAAAATACAACCCCCACCCAAAATTGTACCCAATCTGCTCCTCTTCACTACATGGTTCTCTTCCTATAACACAGGAGGCAGTTGTCTTAAGGCATGTTCACACGGCTTAAAATGGGCCGTATTTCGGTCCGTAATTACGCGCCGAAGTGCGCCAATTACGGGCCGAAAACGGCCCATTCATTACGGTAATTCACAGTTCTCATAGAGAACTATGGATTACGTCTCCTCTCCCCGCCGGGCGGGGAGATAATTGACATGTGAATTTCTAGCCGCAAATACGCGCCGCTAGCAATTCAAGTCAATGGGCCGGCGAAGTGCCGGCCCCCTGCTCAGTCCCTCGCTCCCGCCCCCGGTCACACGGCATAATTGCGGGGCGTAATTACGCCCTGCAAATACACCGTGTGAACCAAGCCTTACAAGGTAAGACAGAAGTGTTTTTTTTTACTAAATTTACAGGGCTTGTTTGTGCTGCACAGAAGCAGGACCACATGACTGTATAACGGAGTGCTTAGGAAATATTCTGAACTCTGTTATAACAAATGTGTTCATTGCTTATATCGTTGGAACCCATTTAACAGCTTGGGATTGTCCAAATCAGAAAACCCCTTTATAAAACGTATGCTGATGCTTTCCTAAGACAACATAACTATATAAGGGGATGAACACTCTAAATGATTAATCCCAATGACATAAGACAATACTTTCCAATATTTTTACATTCTGATTTTCTTACCTATTCCAAAAATGTTTGGGTGACAGCTCTGCTTTTATAGTTAGTGGAATTTTCCTGGCCCTAATGCAGGCCATTTGGAAAGAATAATGTAAGAGAGGAATATAATGAGTTCCAGGCATCTGGCATGCTTCTTCTGTTTCTGTGAACTGACTACTCCTTAGGGAAGCAATCAAATGGCATTTCAGCCGTCAGAAACAGATGATATTAATATTGTGTAGCTCGGCTAAGCTTATCAAATATTTAGTAAAGAATAATCATGTATGGCACTATGGCTGCACGCCTATTACACCATGTCAAATACATTCATCTTTCCTGGTACATGTATTGTTTAAACACCAACAATATGGTGGCCGCAAATGCCGCTCAAGACATCAACAAGACTCTAGCTGCCTTCATGGCGAGCAGCCTCTGTTACAGTCCAAAGCTCTATGTTCATTTGCTGTTTTCATGTTTGATTTGGCAAATCAAAGATCTTTCTAGAAGATCAGCTTATCTTTAGATTTCTATTTGGAAGGAGAAGCTAACCATTGCAAGCACTAGAACATGCCACTCATTTGGTTTCCCACTTTTTAACTCTTTTCAGACATTGTATAATCTAATTTTACTGGATCACAGGCATCTGCATGCCATTTGGTGAGCGGGTGATACCGTGTGGTGTGACCATCTCTTAAAGGCAATGTGTCAATAAAAAATGACTTATTGTTTAACTCACATTTTTATGTTAAACACATTTTTGGGGAATTTTTGGTTATATTTTTTTTAATTTTCCAGATCACTTTCAATATTTTTTTAATTCTTAAGTCCAGTAGTTTTCACTTTGGCCACTAAGCCTAATAATCATCTGACACTTCCTGTTCTGTTTAGAGAGCTTTTCAGCAGTGTGCTCATTATCAGTAAAAGCAGGGTCAAGCGGAAAGGAGACACCAATGTGTACAGATAACACAGAATCCACCAGTCACAAGAGGAGATGTCACAGTTCCCCCTCTCCCCTCCCTTCACAGTGAAAACTATCCTATACAAGTCTATAGGACAGAAACTGTCTTAAGAATCCTATGGGCATGAAGCTGCTGTAAAGTATCTCTCTGACTGCTGTTAAAGCAGTGCAAGGAAGAATGTCTTCCCCACAATCATATATAGATGGCCGAATAGAGAGGAAAAGCATATGGATCAGGGTCTTGATTTAATAAGTAAAAAAAAAAATTGGCGACATATTCCCTTTAAATATACTGTGTGGGATAAGAAGGTAAATATGCTAGAAGAATGAAACAAAGTGCTAAGAAATGGTAAGAA
This sequence comes from Phyllomedusa bahiana, assembly GCA_025379985.1. Classification (NCBI taxonomy): domain Eukaryota; kingdom Metazoa; phylum Chordata; class Amphibia; order Anura; family Hylidae; genus Phyllomedusa; species Phyllomedusa bahiana. The sequence continues at coordinate 5,156 of JAODAL010062531.1, read as the reverse complement.
AGCCATTGACTAAATTACTGTTATCCACTGACCTGCATGACCAAACAACTGCATCTCCTCTAGTGAACACTGGCCAGTCCTTAACCCCTTAAGGGCCCAGCGTTTTTTTTTTTGTTGACACGTTCGTTTTTCCCTCCTCGCCTTCCCAGAGTCATAACTTTTTTATTTTTTCACCTACATAGTCATATGAGGGCTTTTAATTTGCGGGATACGAGGTACTTTCTAATGGTGTTATTCACTATACTATAGAATATACTGGGAAACCGCAAAAAAATTCCAAGTGGGACAAATTGTGAAAAAAAACGTATTTTTGGCATGTTTGCGGGTGTTTTGCTTTTACGGTGTTCAATCTTCGGTCAATACAATGTGTTATCTGTATTCTACAGGTTGATACGCTTCCGGCAATACCAAACATGTAGGATTTCCGTTATGTTTTGATACCGTAAAAAAATTCCAAACTTTTTCTATTTTTGACATTTGCGCCGCAGCGCCAGTTTGTGCGACAAATAATGTTTTTGCACTAACACCTACGGATGTCAGTGAGGCGGCATTTTTTGTGGGCTGAAGTGTACTTTTTATCGCTAACAGTTTGGAATGCATGCCCGTTCGCGTTGTAACGGCCAGGTGTTAGCGGCGATTAGCCGCTAACACCCGCCGGCTATGCAGGGGGGTCACGGAGTGATCCCCCTGCAAAGCCCCTTAGCGACCCTGGGACGTACTCATACGTCCAGGGTCGTTAAGGGGTTAAAGGGAATCTGTCGTCATTTTTTTTTTTACTTATTAAATCAAGAACCTGATCCATATTCTTTTCTTCTGAAGCCATTTTTATTTTCTGATTGTAGATTTCTCAATCCAGTCGTCTGTATATGATTGTGGGGATAGCTTTCTTGCCTGCACTGCTTTAACAGCATTTAGAGAGATGCTTTACAGCAGCTTCATGCACATAAGAGCCTTAAAGGGAACCTGTCCCATAGGTTATGGCCCCCTTGCTGAGGACAGCACAAGCTAGTGTCAGACATGCTGTTTCCAGCGCTGTGTCCCTTATTCTGTAAGATGCTGTAGTTTTAGAGCATTTATCCCTCAAATCTTATTCTTGAGCAGGTGTTAGCCCCGCCCACCAAAGGCTAGTCCCACCCACCTGGCAGTTATTCCCATGTTTCTACCTATTCAAAGTAATAGGTTTATCAGTTTATGTGGGCGGGGCTAGCCTCAGGTGGGCGGGGTATGAAAAACTGACTCTTTGAATGACTGCAGATTTGAGCCTTAAATACACGAAAACTCCAGCATCTTACAGAATAAGGGACACAGCGCTGGGAACAGCAGGTCTGACACTAGCTTGTGCTGTCCTCAGCAAGGGGGGCATAAACTATGTGACAGGTAATAGTCTATTTAAGACTGATTCAGTCCCATTGACTGGAGAGTTTTCTAGGAATGCTCTGTGACCAGGGAAGAAGTCAGTGTGCAGAGAAGGGGAGAGGGATAGCTGTGACATCTCCTGTTGTGACTCTTGGATCCTATGTTATCTATACACATTGATGTCTCCTTTCAGTTTGACCTTGCTTGTGCTGATAATGAGCAGACTACTGAAAACCTATCTCTCTACAGAACAGGAAGTGTCAGACTATCATTAGGCCTAGTGGCCAAAGTGAAAACTGCAGGACTTAAAAATTATTAAAAAATATTGAAAGTGATATGGAATTCCTAAAAAACGTGTTTAACATAAAAACGTGAGTTAAACAAGAAGCCATGTTTTGATGACACATTCCCTTTAAAGGGGTCTTCTCAGCATGTCCTTTGATGCCATATCAAAAGAATATGCCACCAAAGTGCAATAAGTGTAGGTCCCACCTCTGATACCCGCAGCTATCTTAGAAACAGGACCCCAATATTGGTGACTCACAATGGAGAGCTGGTTGCACTTGCGCACAACTCTCTATCTTGTTTTGTGGGAGTTCCGAGTACAGCTGAGCAGTGTGGGTGCACAAGTCTGACCGGGTCTCCATTCTGAGCTGAGACTTTCGGGAGCCCGTTCCTGAGAGAGGTTTAGGTCTCAGAGGTGGGACCCACACCTATCACATTGAGGTCTATGGGATGGTTTGACAGTCAGTTTTTGAAGGTTTTTAAAATCCAAATCCATGTGGATTTCCAACTGGAAATACTAGTCATATAGATGGATCCTTGTGACCGCCCAGCTCCTGTTATTTGTCAGATTTGTCAATTCCTTGCTGATATGTCTGTCCTTATTGCACACTATCTGCTGCCCAAGGCTAGTGGGTAAAGTCCACATCCCTGGCTAGTAGACAAACCATCAAATTTAAACATATATTTAGTCTTCACTTCTAGCGCTCTTCTTTTTTAGCATTTGTAGAGTGCTTAGCATTACAGGGGTTACAGTCTTACCATTCCCTCTGTTACATTATGTTACTCATAAAATATGCAGGAGCCATTAAGGACAATCCAAATGGGGCACATATTTACCTAGGATTTGGCTATAAATAAAGATATTTACTGAAACAAATTCCGCTCTCCCCCACAGGGCTGTAGGAAATAAAACACATTCCACACAATACGTGGAGCACACTGGGCATGCTTTGGTATGTATATCTGTCAGGTCTCATATTTCCTCATAGTGATGAATTTGTAACACTGTAACCCCTTGATCTGCATGCATCCCTTCTGTATATGGTACCACGTCAAACCCATGCTGCTAGGAAAATAAGGCAATCAATTTTATCACTTCAGTTTAAACTGTTTAGCAGACTGGTATTCACAACCTAGAAAATATTCCAATTTTACTTAATCTTCAAAGTGTAGATTAAGGCTGTGGTTTCCAATAGGGAAAAATATGACAAATGACATGCAAGGTCATGTGCTACTTTCTTTCCCAAGGGAACAACTGAGATTGTGCCCAAATCATCTGTGCACCCATTTTGGGGTCTATGAGTCCAAATTAAAGTGGTATTCCTTTATGCTAATGTGATATACCGTAAATCACTAAAATTCACCATCACTTTATGATTTATGGGGTGTAACCTCTGGGACCTCACTATTGGTGAGGATGAAGAGGTCACAGCACAGCCCTGACGCTGCAGTAGCTCCACTATTTCTCCCTCTACTGTGGTACCAAAACACCCACTAAGCAGAGAACTGCAGTAACCCCAATAAAGTTAAAAGGTCTGTGCTGCAGATCCCCGAATGGCTTCTAAGTGGGAGCACTGTGGCCTCTTTATTCTCAGGATCAGTATGTATTCCAGAGTTTGGAAACGAACCACTCAGAAAGTGATAGCATAGCAGATGGGACTAACCTTTTATACTGGAGTCAATTAATTTGGAGGTCTGAATTAATTTTGTGGTCACTAGGTCTGGTGTCCAAATTAGGTGCGTCTGATATATATTGCACTTATTCATTCCAACTTTTAGAAATGTTCATGCGGGGAAGAGAACAGTTTTGGAACACAACCAGGCTTGCACTGACCCATAGGGAAGCAGGGGGAACCTGGGCTTGATGGGCCTGGGGCTGCTTTTTAGGGAAAATAGCGGAGATAGAGAGACAGAAGGCAAGAAGCATGTGCAGTATGTGTAGTTATGTACAGTACAGTAGCTGTAGAATGGGACCCAAGAATTTACTTCCCTAGTGGGCCCCATGTACCCCAGTCTGACACTAAGCAGGACTAAATTTGACTTTGGTGTCCATAAGACTTGTTACACTGCATTATCAGAATGGCCTCAAGAGTGACTCCTTGAACACAATGTTATCTGCCAAATTCCATCTAGTCAAGAAGAAGCCACTAAAAAGTGCTCTATGGATTGTCTTAAACTGAATTAGCTGTGAACACCAATCCTAGGTAAGAACTATGTCAGTCATCTGTCATCTTTGTTCTTGACCTCTAAATCAGGTCCTTACCTCAAGCACTCATCTAAGACACAAAGAAGAAGTTTATAGCAGAGTTTGAAGGGCAATTCTTCTGATTCATTCCATTACATTTCTCATTTGCCTTTACAGTAGATGACTGCCACCCTCTGTTTAGATTCAGATAATCTTTCGGAAAGTTGACATTGTCCCTTTTTCTTGGTTTATTCAGTTCATGGTTTTCCAATTAGTTTAAGAGATCTTCTTCATTTAGTGTCAGGTACCTCTACTGACTGGATAACAACTTCTGCAGTGGAAATACAAAATAAAATAAAGTAAAAATGTAAAAATAATCTAATTTCACCCCTTTTGGAACCTGAGGACATTTTTTCCATTACAGTGATCCAACTGCCAAAGCTTTTAGACTTTTTCATCACTATAGTCATAGGAGGTCTTATTTTGTGGGATGACAAATTTTCAATACCCCTGATTTTATAGTCCATATAATTTATTGAAAAACTCATTCAATTTTTTAGTGATGCGAAAATAAAAAGAGACACTACAGATAGTCCATTCCATGTCTATGACTGTACAGTGCATGAGATTCATCTGACTATATTTACTATTTTGCGATAGGCAAAATCTGATTTCTAACCTCTCGATATTCCCTTTCTACTTGTGAAGGAATAACTCATTTTCTATTATCCAGTCTGGAAATCAGGTTTTTAAATAGTGTGCATTGAGGTTAAGTGTTATACATAATAAAAGTTACGTTTTAGTGTTTTATTGATTGAGAGGTGATAGAGTTTAAGTTTGCCTATGGCAAAATAGTAAATATAATCATTAAAAGTCACTCTTTGTCTTCTTGTTAGATTCCCATTATTTTGAGAATATTTGAGATTCATCTGGTCCCATCTTGCTAATATACATTTATATACCTCTCAACTTTTAGAGATCACAAGCAGGAATACATCAGCCACGCCTTTAACCACACCCAAGTGCATGACATAATACAAGACCACATCCTCTAACCCCCACCCAAACATGTGACATCACACCAGGGCACGCCTCTAACTCCTTCCAAGCACACAGAATCATGCCCTGCCCCCTCCTGCAGACCAGCTGCAACACAAGAGTGGCTTTACTGCAGCTAAAGATGTATTTACTGTGCATCTTGAAACAGCCGCACCGCTAGTTTTCAGAGAGTCCTGGATTTCAGCTGATGTTGTTTGTGGGTTTTTTTGCATCCTGAACAATTTTCCTGGCAGTTGTGGTGAAATGTGTGTTCTACCTGACGTGGTGGGGA
>JAODAL010062530.1:0-19709 GCA_025379985.1 Phyllomedusa bahiana | reverse complement strand
TCTTTAAAACACACAACTATCATGAACGGGAAGGGGCTTTCTATGTAAAATGAGGTCATGAAATTTTTTTTTCCACCAATCGCAACCATACACACCCCAGTCAACGTCGCACACAACTCACCCTGCCTATTCGTAAGCTATTTGCGGGCCCGAAAATGACGGAAGCCCCGAAAATGGCGCAATATTAATAGATTATCCGATTTTAACCCTAAATTATTGCGAATCAAAAAATCCGATCAAAAAATCCCCGGGCCGATTTTCAACTTTGTCGATAATAATCGCTCAACACAGCGAGCCCCTTGTTGTTTTTAACCCAAACATATCTTTTTTTGCATTAGGCAAAAAGTTTTAATTTGGCTTCATCTGACAGAGTACCCTTTTTCCCACATTTTGGGTGTCCCCCAATGGTTGGGGCCCAAACTTTAAACAAGACTTTTATGGATATCTTGGCTTTCTTCTTCCCATCTTCCTAAAGGCCCGATTTGTGCACGACAACTGATTGTTTCCTATGGACAACCTCCCCCCCTCAGTTTTTAATATTGCAGTTTCCCAGAGTTCATGGGCCCTTGGGCTGAACTCTGATCTGTTTCTCCTTGTTTTTAGATGAAAGTTTAGAGGGGCAGTCGGGGCTTGGAGATTTTTATGGGCTATTCTTTTCATTTCAAATGATCGTTGCACATTGCTCTTTGGGAGTTTAAAGTTTGGGAAAAACTTTTTTTTACCAAAAACCGGGTTTAAAATTCTCCACAAATATCACGGACCTGCCCGGTGTGTTCCCCTTGGGCTTCATGATGCTCTTTTCGTGCTTTAAACAGAACCCTTGAACTACACAACAGTGCATTGGTCGGGGGAAATGGATTACAAACAGTGGGTTTATTTTTCATCACTCATTTAGGCAAAATTGGGGTCATTCAGAACCTCAGAACTTTTGGGGTGAGTTTGCTGCACTGAAATAAAGGGGCCAAATAATATTGCTGCTCCCTTTGCTTTTTATCTTTTACAAAAGTTTAAAAAACCCAAAAAAATTTTCTCCCTTCACAATCGGTCCCATTTGTTTTGATTCATCACGAAAAAAAAAACATATATATTAAATATATAATATATATATATAAAATATAAATAAAAAAATTATTTTTACGTTTGAACCCTAAAATTTGAAAAAATTAAAAGTGAAAGGGGGCCAAATCTTTCGAAAGGGTCTGTATTTTCTTTAAGATAAAATAGCATTTAGCTTTTGTTGAAAAAAGTTAAACTTTAAGGGGTGACACTATAAAATGCATCACCTTTTTTTTCGAATATTTCCCGGGGTTCTATAGATTTTATGAACGCGTAAAAAAAAATTTGGGCCCATGTGCGCCGATGAACATTTCACTGCACCAAAGTTTGGGTGCAAAATTGCCATACAAATTTTTTGGGGAAAACCTATGGGCCATTAATATGGGGGATTGCGCCTGTTTTCTGGCGAAAACTGCGCCTCATCGACCCGGACCTCTTGGACGCAGGGGCGACTTTTAGGCACAACCTTCGGCATTTCAGCCCTAATATAAGGGGGGCGTGCAAGGGGTCTGGGGGCCCATTCTGGGGCGGGACGCACAACTTTTAAATACCCAGCATCAATCACGGGTCGCAAAGTGCGGCGCATTCAGCCTCGACAGCCCCGACAGCAGACCTAGTTGAATTGGCTAAAGAGCCGGGAAAAGGCAATGAAGCAGAACAAAAGGAATAGAAAAAATTTCTCTCGTGACTGTTACAAAAGAAAACTAATAAAGAAGATTGTCTAGAAATGTTTTTCATAATAAAGATAAATAAAACTTTAAATTTATTGAAAAAATGGATCATTTAAAATTAGAGGAAAAATGTATAAAACGCAAAAGAAAAAAAAACTCAGCTCTAGCCTGTGACATGAGTAGGGTTAAAAAATTGTTTTTATTAGGTGTAAAAAATTACTAAAAAAATTTAAAAACCCTTTTAAAAAATAAAAATCAAATCACTAACAACATGTTTTTCGCCGAGACGGCGCACATCAGGGGAAAGGGATATTGGAAATTGCCGGGGAAAAACAGTAAAAACAAATTCTATTAGCTCTTCTCATTGGTCAGCATAAACCAACCAATCAGAATAGGAGCGACATTGAACCATTATAACCTATGGAGAAGTATTGACCAATCACATGAAAAGGCGGGACAGTTCAAAATACAGTAAAAAAGGCAGAAAACTGATTGGTTGAACTAGCGGGGGCTTGGCCATCCCGGCCAATCAGAGCGCGAGCTACTTTGTCCCATTGTAGTCTATGGAGAGATGGGGGCACTGAAATCTTAGCTCCGTGCAGCATGGAGTATTAGTAAATAAATCGTTTTTATTAAGTGTAAACATTCTCTGTAAAAGAGCTCAAACCTTCTAAAAACATACATCACTCAAATCCATAACAACGCGTTTGTTGCCGTCACCGGCGCTAAATCAGGAATTGCGATATAGAAAATTGCCGGGAAATACAGTAATTCAAATTCTTTACGCTCTTCTCTTCTTCTTTACGCAAAAACCAACCAATCAGAATAGGAGCGACAGTGACCCATTATCAGCTATGGAGTAGTATTGACCAATCAAATGAAAAGGCGGGACAGTTCAAAATACAGTAAAAAAGGCAGAAAAGAGCTGATTGGTTGAGACCAGGCGGCAGATATGAAACCACCAATCATATGTAGTGTGTCTATTTTGAGTGAAGCAAGAAGGGCGTGATAGAAGGGTGCCCTAAAAGTTATTACTGTCTATGGGAAAAATTCTAGTACTGTGATTCGGTTGGGGAAGAAGGCTCGTCCCTGCTTAACAATATCAGCGGTGAGCAACTTATCTCATAGAGTTTTCTGGGGAAAAGAAATGCAGAGCGAGCTCTGTTTGTGATTGGCTACGTTAAAAGTGAATTGAAGCCCACCACCCCTAGAGAAGTATTGTCATCTGACGCAGAATCTTCAGATACCAACTCACAAACTACTACAAGATCTAGGGGAAGACCCAAGAGGGACTAGATCTAGAAAATGGGGACCACGCCAGAACTCAGGAGGAAGGGGAGTGTATATGGATTATTATGCCTCCTCATCCTCTGGCAACTCCAATACACCTCCCCCTTTTTTAGAGGGATGGAGAGGCCCCGCATCTGGCCTGAGACATCGTCAGAAGTAATAACACCAGATCAGCATCAGATAATTAATCTTACAGATAGACAACTAAGTAGTAGAGAATTACAGATTCTACAGAGGTGTCTGACCTTTGTACCCACCACCAAGTATAGTGATTTTTCATGGATCAAAGATGTACATCGATTTGTGCGTAAGCTCAAATGGCATAAATTTTTTAAAATCAAAGATAAGATCGAATGCCAACAGTTGGGCGTCACGACACAGGATCTGGAAGGTATACGCACTCTAGTGCCCCTTATGGAGGAGGAAGAAATTAGAGAGGGACAAACTAATTTAAGCTTAAAAAGTGGGGAGAATCCCCCCGATCAGCGGGATACACATAAAATTTGTTTTTTTTTAAAAATAGTCTCAAAGAACTTCGGATCTGGTGAACAGAGATTACCAATTCCCAATAACCCAACAGAGAGAATTAAAAAGCGTTGTCAGCACTGGAACGAGATAAGTCTTTTATCATCAAACCCTCCGATAAGGGGGAAACATAGTCATATAAATCATACATTACAAACAGATGTGAACATCTGCTTAAAGGAAAAAAGGGATTGAAAACTTCCTATGGATCCAACAACGCATTCACTATGAACTAAGAGGATACTCGGGGAGGGTTTAGAAAAGGGTCTTGTATCAAAAACAAATTTTTAAATTTATGTGCCTTTAACCCCCCAAATACCGATTTTTAAAACTCGATCCCTAAATCCAAAAAGGGGCTGTCCCCCCACTTAAAGGTAGCCCCATAGTCTAGGTGGGGGATCAATTACAAAAAATGTAGGGATCTACATGATAAATCTTACAGGATTTGTAATTACATTGCCCTTCTTACATAAGAGATACTTCAGATCTTTTGCGTAGACTAAAAGGGGATCACGTTAAAAAAGAAGTATTTTTGGGCTCCATAGAGTTGAAAGCCTAAAAAAGTAATATTCCACATAAAAAAGGACCGGCATTAATATTTTTTGTCCACAAAAAGTATAAAAATTTCAGGCCCACAAGTTTTTGTTATTAGACTACTTGATTTTGTATTGGGCAAAATACTTTGTCTTTTGCAAACAAACCTTCCACCAGCTCAGGGGCACTGAATGGGTAGCTCCTGCGCTCCCCCCGCATATGCAAATTTGTTCCGGCGGTGGGAGCTACCTTGATATCTCAACCGGGAATGCCCTTGGCCCCCCCCCGATATTATTTGGGGGGGGAATCGTGACATCATCATTCTCGGGGAAGGTACAAAATGCATTTTGGGGGAGTTTTTTTCCCCACAACTCAATAAAAACAATATCGGTATGCACTTACATTTAAAATGAGGAAAGATGTTTACCTTTTCTGGATGTCCTTATTATCAAAGACTAATGGCAACATTATACAGAATAATAGGAAACCTACACAATAACAGTTTTTAAACACGGGAAAAAAGTTACCTCCATTACCCTAAGAGAGGAATACCGAAAGGTCAATTTTGAGAGTCAAGAAAAAATTGCTCCAGAGATGGGGTTTTTTAGGAGACAGTCAGTATTTTGGAGGAATTTCCAATGAGGATATCCAAAACAAAAGTCCGGGGAATAGCCTTTAGGCATGCACAAAAAAAAAATGGAAAACTCTATTACAGGGTAAGCCCCAGGTAGATAAAGAACCAATGAGCACTATAGTTAAACCCTTTTATGATAAAAATTTGAAGAATCATATCCAAAAAAAATATTGGGGTATCTTGATGTTGACCAGGATCTAGAAGGAACTTCCCCAACCCCCCGAAAACTTATGGGGAAGGGTAACCCCAAAAAGACGACTGGCCCATAGCCACAAAACACCAAATACCTCTAAAGGCACCTGTTAGAAAGGAAACCGATGGGCATTTTTAAAATGTGGGCAAATTTGTTTAGCCTCCCCAAAATGACAACAAACCAAACCCTTTACTGTCCTCAAATGGAAACCCCAATTCTTTATCCTGATTTTGCCAATTGTGGACAAAGAGTAGTTTATATGTGTATATGCCCCCCGCCCCCCTCAATTATATTGGAAAACAAGGAGAACATTTAAAAGAAGGGGGTGGGCGAACATCTGGGGGACATACGAAATAGAAAGACACACCAGTAGCTCCCCCATGTGTGGGAACATCATAATGGGGGAAAAGGAATCTCTGCGCTTTTTGGTTTTAGGAGTTTAAGACCATCCCCCAGAGGAGGAAATGGGATAGACGAATTTTGGTAAGGAGGCCCAATGGTTTTCCGATGATTCTTTCAACCAAAGGGCCCCTTTAAAAGAGACTTTCAAATTTGGTTCTTTATTAATAACTCTTTTTGTATTGTTCACATTGCTTTGTTTTAGTTTTGTACTCTTCACAGAGGGCCACTGTTGATTCTTTTTAAACTTGCCCTGAATATGTATCATATCATATTTTTTTAAATTTTTCATCACATTCATTTTTTGCTACAGATTATAATTTATGTCAATGAGACAATTTAATTTTTTACCCCCCTATGTTGTTTTTTTTTTGGTCCGCTTTAAGCCCGTTCAAACCCTGTATCTATGTAATTTTGCTCGGGAAATCTTCACAGATGTTCCGCCACTTTAAATCTTTTTCACCATACATCAGGGCGTGAAGTGGCGTATTAAAGGGTAATTCGCCAAGCCTTTGACTGTGTGGCTGCTAGTCAGTGAGTCCAGTTTGGGGGTGCACCTGAATTCTAAAACTGGGAAAAAAAATATGGAGCTGATTCCGGGGGGTTTGGTTAGGGAAACGGCATCTTGTCTTCCTGACATGCGCAGTGTACTATTCTGAACGCCGGGGGCCGCGGGTTTGTGCCGGTTTCGTTTATGCGCAGTGTCGATTCCGGGCCGTGCTAAACCGGGGAAGGGAATGGCATTTTACTTCCGACAGCGAGCTGAAACCGGGAAACCCGGGTAATCATGAGCAGTGAAATCGCAATGGGAACCTGGAAAAGGGCATTAAAACATTACCATCTATGTGCAAACACTGGGGATTGTATATTATCTTTTTGGGGGGCCCAAATTAAAACATATAAGGGGGACAGAATAATCCTTCTCTTATCCCTCTTATTTGGTGCCAGCAGTAGAGGAGCTGCGGGATTCATGTCGTTTACCCCGGGGCACTTAAGCAAGTATCGATTTATTTACCAAATTGAATGGGGAAATACATGTGTTGTAGTAATGGTTGTAAATAGCATTTTTTTTCCACACGAATTTAGAATCCCCTGATGAACCCCAATACAGTACGGGGGGAAACCCGGGCGGGATAGGGGATATAAAGGTGTTTTTCACGAGTAGTGACATTGCCTTTTCATTAAAGCGGAGCGCTTTTACGGGGGCGTTACTCCCCTGCGGACAGGCACAGTATGCTGTACCATCTAGGTAGTAGTGGTAGTTTTAGGGGTTAAGATATTAATATTTTTAGCAAGTCTAGTAAAGTTTTGTTTTAACAGGGATTATTATTTGCTGACCTTCTACGTTAAAAGTGCGCATTATTTGGGCCAATGGGAGAGCGAGCGACGCTCTTAAAAGGGGTTTTCTAATGCAATCTATAATAAAAATTACAGCCAGAAATAAATCATAAACCACGAAGTTGTACCAATCTCTATATAAAAAAGAAAAAATAATATGGGGGTAAAAAAATAAACAAATAAAAATGAATTCAATGGTTCATTTTTATTTCTTTTTTTTTCGTTTGCCCCAAAGACAATAATATAGGTGTAACGAAAATAAAGAAATAAAAATGAATTAATTGAAATTCATTTTTTTTGTTTATTTTCCCTGACACCCATTTTATTGTTCATTTTTATAGAGATCGGTACAACTCCCGGGGTTTACATTTGATTTCGGCCATGTCAGTTTTATTATAGATTGCATTGAAAACCCCTAAGACGCCTCGCTCTCCCTTTTGGGCCCAATAAACGCGCCTCTTTTTTTTATTTAGCCGATCACAAAAAAGCTCACTTTTACTTTCTTTTCCCCATAGAACCTTTGAAAAGCAGCTTGCCCCCTGATTGCTAAGCAGGACAGCCCCCCCCCCCCCAAGCCAATACAGTACTAGAATATTTCCCAAGACAGAATAACTTTTACGCACCCTTATCACGCTTTCTGCTCCCCCTTAAAAAAAGACGCTCTACATATGATTGGGGATTCATATCTGCCGCCTGGGCCAACCAACAGCTCTTTTCTGCTTTTTTTTACTGTATTTCGAACTGTCCCGTCTTTTCATTTGATTGGTCAATACTCCTCCATAGGTTATATATTGTTCACTGTCGCTCCAATTCTGATTGGTTGGTTTTTGCCGACCAATGGAAGAGCTTAAATAATTGAATTACTTTTATTTCCGGAAAATTTTCTATTTTCTCAATTCCTGATGTAGCGCCGGTGACGGTGACAAAACGCGTTGTTAGTGATTTTATTTATGTATGTTTATAGAAGGTTTGAGCTCTTTTACGGAGAATGTTTTACACTAAATAAAAACGATTTATTTACTAATGCTCCATGCCGCACGGAGCTGAGATTTCAGTGCCTCCATCTCTCCATAGACTACAATGTGACAAAGTAGCTCACGCTCTGCTTGGCCGGGATGGCCAAACCCCCTCTAGTTCAACCAATCAGCTCTTTTCTGCCTTTTTTTACTGTATTTTGTACTGTGCTGCCTTTTCATGTGACTGGTCAATACTTCTCCATAGGTTATAATGGTTCACTGTCGCTCCTATTCTGGTTGGCTGGTTTATGCTGACCAATGAGAAAAGCTTACAGAATTTAAATTACTGTCTTTCCTGGCCATTTACAATATCCCAATTCCCGTTGTAGCGTTGGTCTGGGCGACAAACGCGTTGTTACTGATTTGATTGATGTCTGATTTTAGAAGGTTTTAGCTCTTTTTCAGATAATATTTTACAGCTAATAAAAATTATTTTTTTAGTCATACTCCATGTCTCACGGAGCTGAGATCCGAGATTTCATTGCCCCGATCTCTCCATAGACTACAATGGAACAAAGTAGCTCGAGCTCTGATTGACCGGGATAGCCAAGCCCCCGCTAGCTCAACCAATCAGCTCTTTTCGGCCTTTTTTACTGTATTTTGAACTGTCCCGCCTTTTCATTTGATTGGTCAAAACTACTCCATAGGTTATAATGGGTCACTGTCGCTCCTATTCTGATTGGTTGGTTTATGCCGCCCAATGAGAAGCACTTACACAATTTGAATTACTGTATTTCCCGGCAATTTTCAATATCACAATTCCTGATGTTGCGCCGTTATTGATTTTTTGTTAGTGATTTTATTTAGATATTTTTTGAAGGTTTGAGCTCTTTTTCAGATAATGTTTTACACTTAATAAAAACGAATTTTTTTTTTTATTCATACTCCATGCCTCACGGAGCTGAGATTTATTTCTTTAGCGATCTTATATATTTTCCCTTTAATTTTAAATGATCCACTTTTTCACTACATTTAATCGCTTTTAGACAGCTTTGATTTTTCTCTTTATTCATTCATTCATTTGAAAGACAACTCTTTTTGCTATTCACTAACATGTTTAATGATTTTTCGCTCATTTCCAGCCTGTCTCGAATCGGAATACATGTTAGGCGCAGTCCCTTCTGTGCCTAAGTCCCGCACTGCGCCTCACACACTGGCGAGGCGCAGGGAACTTTTCACCGCATGTATGAGCGCACCTACTCGGGCGGTGAATCTTAGGCGCAGTCCCTTCTGCGCCTAAGTCCTGTACTGCGCCTCACACACTGGCGAGGCGCAGGGGACTTTACACCGCATATATGAGCGCACCTCGGGCACCGACATACATGAGGCGCAGCTTTCACGTTCGAGCGCTCGAAAATGGGCACTCTGACACGCTGATCTTCATACATGTCGCCCTATATGCGAAAATTTTGAGTGTTATGCGCCAAAAATGTTTAACGCATTATACACTCCTCAATATCTGTTTGAAACTGGTGTGTCGACATCAAGTTACAAAAATGGTCCATGTGAATTCATAGATGTTGCGCCAAGTTCTTACATTTTATAGAGCATAGCAGAAAACATATTTAAAAACCTAAGAAAAGAATATGGTAAGTTGCATCTCAATTTCTGCAGGATGATAGATCGTGTTTGCACTATTCTACCACATATAGGCAGAACTCTAATTTTCAGCTAATTTTGTACTGAACACTAACCACTATCTCAACACAATTTCGAGACAATTGGGGGTGGTGTTATTTTGATATAAAGCCAGTGTTACGGAGTCAGGTATATAGTTTTGTTAAATATTTGGCTTTTAATGTAGAAAGAGAACATTTCAAATTGAAAAATAATTAATCCTTTACATACACCTACACAATTCCTACAAAATGTTTAAACTTTTTACATTTAAACTTTTTTGTTAACATTTATGTTCTTAGATTTTAGAAAGAAAGGATTAAAATACAGAACATGAAAACATTGTATGATAGTAACACAGTCATTTCAAGATACATCTGAATCACCATCAATGGAACTTGTAGAGGGGTGAGGAATTTAGGGAGAGGGGTTATGTTTGAGAGGTGAGCACATGCAGGGATGTATACAGTAGGTTTTAAACTATTCCTGAATGCCAGAGTACACTTAAGTCGAGAGAGATGAAATGTCCAGTTAATTTGAGTCTGTTGCACTAGAGAGCTTAAAAGTACTTCGTGTTTGTTTCCATAGCATTGCCAATTGTTATCTGGGATAATAACTTGATATAAAAGCAGGCACCTTGGTTTCAATTTTTCACTTTCATTATTGCATGAAATCCAAGGTTGCCAGGTGTCTAGAAATGGTCTACATGTATGTTCCAGCTATAGGAAATTCTTTCATTTTACATATGTTGTTCTTTTCAAAGAACATATCTGTAATTGGTCAGTTATCCTTCAGCTATTGTTAAGGTTTTGCTATTTTGTAAGCTGCAATCACATGTGCTAATAGGTTATTTTGTAATGTTATTTTGTAACTTTATGTTACATTAGTGTTAATATTACTTTGTTATTACCGTATATACTCGAGTATAAGCCGACCCGAATATAAGCCGAGGCACCTACTTTTGCCACAAAACACCGGGAAAACGTATTGACTCGAGTATAACCCTAGAGTGGAAAATGCAGCGGCTACTGGTAAATTTTAAAAATAAAAATAGATAGCAATACAATTACATAGGCATGTATAGGCAGTTTAATGTCCCCCCTAGTCAGTTTAATTGACCCCGCCTGCAGGTATATGTCCCCCATAGGCAGGTATAGTCAGTTTAATGTCCCCCATAGGAAAGTTATAGGCTTGGATAGGCATGTATAGGCAGGTATATACCCCCCATAGGCAGGTTATAGGCAGGTAAAAGTCCCCATAGGCAAGTAATAGGCATGTATAGGCAGGTATATTTCCCCATAGGCAGATTATAGGCAGGTATATGTCCACAGAGGCAGGTTATAGGCAGGTTTATGCCCCCATAGGTAGGTTATAGGCATGTATAGGCAGGTTTATGTCCCCATAGGCAGGTTATAGGCAGGTATAGGCAGGTTTATGTCCCCATAGGCAGGTTATAGGCAGGTAAATATCCCCCATAGGCAGGTTATAGGCAGGTTTTTTAAAAAGTTCTTACCTCCCTCCCCCCGCTGCACCGCCTCCCGAGCGCTCCATCTTCTGGTATAGGCAGTATGATGTCATAGCATGCTGCCTGTGCCGGAAACTCCAGACAGCCGCAAGTCTGCGGCCATCCGGAGTCCACTGCAGAGCAGGGAGCACTTGCTCTCTGCTCCGCAGTGGTATGTTCACTTGTATGTGCTCACATACAGGTGAAGAGATCATCAACAGCGCCTGAGCCACGGCAGCGCCCGGATACTGTGGGCCGACTCGGCATTCAACTATAGGCGAGGAGTCCCTGAGGAGTCCCTGCCCGAGCACCGACATTGGCTCGGGTATAAGCCAAGGAGAGATTTTTCAGCACATTTTGAGCACATTTATACGGGAGTATACACGGTACATATAAATTAAATCTTCATCTTTATCTTTTTCTCAATTGTATATTTGATAACGTTGGATTTTGATAACATCTGAGGCATGATATTGATGGGGATAATTACATTTGAGATAAGTTGTTTTTGTGTCTTTTACCAGTGATCTACATACATATAGTTATTTACCTATAATCATTTTATGCAACTTGTACATATCTTCCCTTAGTCTTTATTTAATAACGCCTACAAAGTAATCAGCAGTAATCACCAAAATAACTTGTAGTACCAGTGATATCAAATCGAAGCATCTATAAACAAATGCCAGAACTTCATTAATAGATATTAATTAAAAATACATAAAATATACTTGTAAATTGACAGTATCATCACCCATGGAAGCACTTCACCTCCTATAGCCATGAGAATGGAGTATACAGACCATAATGTCTATGTAAAACACACGTGACTAAAACTGTTGCCAGGAAAAAATAACCCATGAAACCGAAATGGTACAAGTAAATAATGAGATGTCAATATACATTTTATATACACAAGTACCTGACCCGTGAACCTGTGGAATAGTTGACTTAGTTGCTGATCACAGCATGAACAGGTGACGTCTTCAAGAAAGGCTCAGACAATTACATACAGCAAAATAATATTCAAACTTATATAGATGCATAAAATTTTTGTTAGATTGTACATCCAGTTCAGCAGATTGGTTCATGCCTTATAGGTTCCATATTCTGGATCAACACGGGAAGACAAGATTTTAAAATTACCTACCTGTACCCTTCCTTCATTCACATATTTCGCCACCCTTGGTTGAACTTGATGGAAATCTGTTTTTTTTTTAACTGTGCTAACTAGGTAACTATGTTAGTCAGATTTATATTTTTCGTCATTTCTTTGCAAATATTGTTTATGTCTGGGATTAGGGTTGCATGAAATTCCTTATAATACCTGATTAGGAAGTCACCAGTTTTTACCTCTTCACTGATTATTGTGTTCCTCCTTTTTTGTTTTTAGCAAGCAACACAGGTAAAAGGGGTATAAAAATTGCTTAACCAGAGCAATTCTATTGGTTGCAACTTGTAAAGCTTCTTGCCTTCTTATATTGTAAAGGGAATTGTAGTATTCATGGAACACTTTTGCTACTGAGTTTGTGTCAATATATATATCTCTGCGTTTTTAACGCATTTTTTGACTTGTTTTTGAGAGAAAGGCACAGCAATTAATGCTGTACATTGCTGTACAAAAAATGTGTCAAAAATACGTCATATGAAAGCACCCTTAGTATTTTTGATTACTGATATAAATGTCACTTGTTAAGCTTTATATGGCATTGCAGACATGAGTTCACCCCTTTTTCCAAACGTGCATAGATCTGTTGTCTGACTCTAATATACAATTTTGCAGCTTTGATATTTAACAAATCTTTTAACTTTCAGTCTCAAAGTTTTAAAGTCTACCTCGTCCTTAATCATTCTAGATCTTTTATGTAGTCTCTATAGTGTCGCTATATAGCTAATGGACACAAAAGTATTTTCTGTCTGTCTTTTTACAATTTTGAGCCTAAAGTAGTGTTGAGCGATTTTTATCGACAAAGTTGAAAAACGGGAAGGTTTTTATGGTGATCGAAATTTCCAGTCATGCGTAATTAAGGTTAAAATCTGGATCATTATTAAACGCGCCTTTTCGGCGCTTCCCGTAATTTTGGGGGGGCCCCAAATCAATTACAGAATAGGCAGGTGAGATGTTGTGCACGTCATGATGGGGGGTGTAAAAGGTTCGATTGGCAAAAATCACATGACCTCCCTTTTTCATAGAACACGTTTCCGTTTCAGCCCAGTGTCTCTCACGTTCATGGGATAGGACCTGGCTCTGCCTGTGGGCCAAAAAGTCGCGAAAATTTTTATTTTCTGCACAGAGAAACCCCTACTATTAGCTTTGATCCCTTTCCCAATTAGTTAATTAGAGATTTGAAGATTTTTTGTATTAGCTAGAGAATTTTAAAGCAGCATCTACCGCTGTAAATTTACGGGTGGGAGCGGGGGGAGGGGGGGACGATCACAGACAAGCTTATTATAAAGAACACTGGATAAAGTTCACCAAGATTTAGTGTAGACATTGTAGTGGAATATACTTTATTATTAACAGTTTGCTATTAAAAATATTTCCTGGATATTGGCAGCCTGAACTTATATTGGATAACACAATCCCGAATTTTAGTCGCAGGTTTTTGTTGCCCAAAAAACTTTTTATCAGAAACATTTACAGTTAGGGGTTTTTTTAATTTTCCACCACATTGTTATTATCCACTTCAGTAAATCAAAACCCGCAATTCTATATTTACCCCAGGTTTTTTGGGTGCAAAAAAAAAGTTTAAAATTTTCCAAAAACATAAAAGTTACGTGTTTTTTGACTTTTGGCCACCCACATTGTTCATTGAGCCCGCATCTACGTAAAATCTTAAAACAGCAATTCTATTATTCACCACAGGTGAATTGAAAGGTGCAAAAATTTACTTTATTTAAAACCAAAAAAATAACAGTTACGTGTTTTTTGACTTTTTTGGGGACCCAGCATTGTTCAAATTTACGCAGCATCTACGTAAATCTTAAAACAGCAATTCTATATTCAAACCCCAGGTGAATTGAAAGGTGCAAAAAAATACGTTTATTATATCAAAAATAACAGTTACGTGTTTTTTGTCTTTTGCACACCCAGCATTGTTTATTGACGCAGCATCTACGTAAATCTTAAACAGCAATTCTATATTTACCACAGGTGAATTGAAAGGTGCAAAAAATATCGTTTATTATACCAAAACATAACAGTTACCTGTTTTTTGACTTTTGCAAAACCCAAGCATTTTTTCATTGACGCAGCATCTACGTAAATCTTAAAACAGCAATTTTATAGTCACCACAGGTGAATTGAAAGTGCAAAAATACTGTGTATTATACGAAAACATAACAGATACAGACATAACAACTCCTTTTCCCGGCACTTTTTAATCTGGGGTCAGACAGTTAATGGTCATTCTGGGGTCCAGGACAGGTATAGTCAAATGTCCATTTGAAACAAAAATGGTGGTTGAAAGACTCTTTTTCCGGCACTTTTTAAATCTGGGGGTCATGCAGGTTTGGGGCTCATGCTGCTTTTCCAGGACGGGGAAATATTAAATGTCCATTTTCAAGTAACATGAGGTTCAAATCATATTGCCTTCTGGCACTTTTTAATTTTGGGTGATGCGGGTTTAAGGGTCAGGCTGTGGTACAAGACAGGGATAGTGAATGGCCCTGTGACTTTTTTTTCTGTGACTTTTATAACCAAAGTGTGTTGCCTAAGATGTAGCACGTATCCATTTAAACTTTTTGTGGATGTTAATTTCAGCTTCCCCCAGCCTTGTTTGGGTGTAATAATGAAGGTATTGTTGCTCTCCCCATAGACTTTAATGGTCATCGCTCATAATCGACGCTCACTATCGAAAAACCTTATCGATAGCGCCCACTATCGACTATCGATCGATCTCGATAGCCAACGCAATCGCTCAACACTAGTCTAAAGTATAATAATCTCTTGACAAACACTTTTTGTGCTTATCTTAGTTTCAGGGTAGGTAGCCATACTTTATAAAAATGTATGGTTTGGAATATGGTTCAGGTATAGTCTTTTAATGAATGCTGAGCCATAGAAAAGGTTATTATTATTATTGGGGACTGCTCTGACAATGTCATAGCTTCTATTCCTAAGAAAAGGACATTATTTATGTAGGCAATGGAGGCGAAAGTATAATCCAGTTTCTTGATTGTAGAATAAAAAATCTCTGTTTGAGTGGTTTTGTTCTCACTATGGGTGAAATTTCAGAAAAGGGGAGCCTCCCCGCCAGTATTAATATGCATATGAGTGTATATTGCGCCTGAATAAATGAACCTGTCAAAAATCTGGCGTCTGGTATACCTTGTATAATTTAACATACTTTAGGCACATTCAATTGTGTCATGCCTGGCATATAATGCACCTAGTTTTGGAGTACTACAGTTCGTTTATATAGAGAATAGGGTAGCAACAGTTTTTTTGTGCAAAATACACAAAAAAAATTAAAAAAATGGCACAGCCCTAATGGTATATGTCGCTCCATGTGTCTATTTGGCTGAGGTGTATGACAGCTTTTTTTTATTTATATAAACAATATATTGTTTGTGGAGAGGGTCCAGGATTACATTTAAATCACTAACTTTTTTTAAAAAAATTCCCTCTTTAATAGGTTATTCCCGTTTTACAAACTTATGACCTATCCTCAGCAGTTATGACCCACACCTATCTTGAAAATGGGGCACCATACTGTTCAATACAGAAGAGAAAATTGCCTGCTCAACATCCTAGCTCTAAAATCTAGTGCTCATAACCTGTAATATTTTATTTTTGTAACCTCTTGTATTAGTGAGTTCTGTTGTCTCACCGCTTTTACAATAAAAAATAAAGACCGGACGTGTGCTCCCTAGTGTGATACGCTTTGGAGATAAATATCCCTAGTTAGCATGTAATATTTTTTCTCTCTCTTAGGCCGGCACAACACTCTGTGGGCTTGTTCAGGATCACTGGTGGCAGGAAAAGATTACAGCCAAAATTTGCGTCCCAGATGCAAAGATCCACATGGAGTAGTAACATCCAATATTTAAAAAAAGTTCTGAACAAAAACAAGAACCTACATACACCAAGGCGCCCAATAGGGTGGATAGGCACGATATTAAATTTTATGTGCAACCTTTAAATTTTTATTTAAAGAAGTACTTTTTGGGAAAGCATTTTTGCACCTGAGGGCCCTTAAAAGGGAAATAAGTTCTAGTTTTTGTACTGAACTTATCTATTTTAAATATTCACTCTTTCAATAAATAATCCCCTTCCCTTTTTTAAAGTTAAGGATCCCCCCATAAAAAGAATATAAAAGCGGGGGACATTAAAAATTTTTTTTTATGTAAACTTTTTTGTTTTCACTATACCTGGTAGGTCTACATTAAAGTTGTTGTTTCACCATAACTTATTCTGAGATCGGCTGACATTGTTATTTGTGAAATTAGGCATGTATTTATTCAAATATATGGGAGGTACATGGAAGTGGTATTGTTATTACAATAACCCCATTAATGGTTTATTGTGCAGCATTTTTAAAAACACATTTTATGCTCAAAAAAGTCGCAAACTCACCATTGTTTCTGTCCCCCTCGTCCCCATTAAAAACTATTACATACTTTTTATGTACACATTATTTTATATTTTTGTCTAGACTTACAACATTCGTTATCTGTACATGTTTTTCCCAAAAAAAAAATAACCTATGAAGATATTATTTGGTGCCCCCTGGGAGCTCTGTTCTTGTATTGCTTGGCCAAAAGTGCATGCCCAGCAACCCTGAAGCTGTTCTTTGTGACTTGGTGGTAGTCGGGATCCATGAATACAGAAGACCAAGTCTACTGAGGACAGAAATATATATTAGGTAAACAGGGAAAAGATGATGAAAAATTTTTAGGAAATTGCTTTTTTTTTAATAGGATTAACCCTTTAAGTGTAGGAGGAGGAAAACTAGGGGCAGATAAACTATTAACACATTGCCCTAAAGATAGATATAATTTTTTTTTCCAATAGAGGAAAAAGAGCTCAAAAACTGTGTGATGGCCCATCTGGAGAAAACCTGTTTTAATCAATAAACAGAAAGTGAGGAAACATACTTTACATTCTACTTTTGAAATAGTAATGATATAATATAAATTAAATTAGCTGAGGGTGAAGGTGTTTTTAGCGTCACAAGTGAGATAACTTTATTAGTGCCAAAATCTGTAAAGAAAAGGTTTTTTAGCCCCCAAAAAATTTTTAAAAAAAAGGATTTTTGAAACCAAAATTGAAAAAACAAACATATTTTTTAGCGTCAAAAGCGAGAAAAACTTTTTTAAAAGGGCCTAAATCGGCAAAAAAAAAGGGTTTTTGAAATAAATCCAAAAAATAACATATTTTTAAAGCGTCAGGACCCAAAGGAAAAAACTTTTTTAAATTTCCACAATTAGAGAGGGCAAATTTTTCCTAAAAAATTCGATTCGGCCCACTTCACCAAATTTTTTCCGAAAAAAAACAAATTGGGTTAAAAAATTACTTCGGCACGAATCGCTTTAAAAAACCCAGCAATTTCCGGCCTGCACAGGGGCCTGCAGGGTGGTAAACGTTGTCCCATGCTTAAATATCAAAAGGGAGTTGTTTGGTTTTTAAAAACAATGTTGTGTTTTAGTAGGGAAAAACCCCAATGGACTTGGCCGCTCTTAAAAATCCCCTTCAAAAAAAATTTCCCCTTGGGAATTTAAAGAGGGAAAAATGACCAAAAAACTCAAGCGGGAATGTACCCTGAAAAAGTCATGCCAGCAAAAAAAAACCCCCGGGAAAAAAAAAAAAAACAAGCTGAGAGCTCCCGGGGGGGGAAAAATTAGTGGGGAAAGTGTGGGGGTGACCGGGGGGGCAGCCCCCAAACAGCATGGGTTTAGGGAGTGGCACAATGACATTCTGGAGGTGGCAAAACACCCAGGGAAACCAAGGAAATGGCACAATGAAATGAGAGGGGCGTTTCAGGCGGCAACCCGGAAGAGGTCAGGGCAGGGGGCACAATGGAAAATTCGGGGGCGGCCCAAAAAATATTAAAGGGCCACAGAGTGGGACAAAGATACAGTGTGGGGGGTCCCCGAAGGGAGCAGCCCGGGGAACAGGCAGTGGGACAAAGAAAAAATTTTTGGGGGGGCAAAAAAGTATTAAGCCCCAGGTGGAAAAATTCCCCAAATGGGGAGGTCCCCGGCGGCAAACAGTAGGGGATCAAGGGAGTTTGGGACAATGACATTTGGAGGGGCCAAAAAAAGGAGGAAGCCACAGAAATGGCACAAAGAAATGAGAAACGGAAGGGCACGGGGGGCAGCAGCATGGGGGTCCCGGGTTTGGGCCCCAAAGAAAACAGTGTGGGAGGAGATTTGGGGGCCACAGCAAACAGCCCTGAGGTCAGACAGTGGCACAATGACACAGTTTTGGATTCAAAGGGAACAGCAGCAGCAGCAAGAGTCATAAAAGGGGGCACAAGGGCAGAGTGTTTTAGGTGGGGCAAAAACCCTCCCTGGTAAAAAGGTGGTAGGGGATGAGGAAAAAATTTCAGCAAATGTGTGGCATCAGGGGGGTGGCCCGGGATCAGGGTAGTTGGGTGAGGAAAGGAAAATTTTTAACCCCGAATGACGCCCAAGGCATTGGTGTGTGGAAATCCTGGCCGGCCCGCCCGGGTTCATCTTGACAAAGGGCAGTTTGAATTCCAAAAATTTTCCCCCGGGCAAGCGGGTTTCCTTGGGGGAAAAGAAAGGCCCCCCCCCGCACTGAACCCCGCTCTGAAAGCCACCCCTACTGGTCCGGGGAGGACAGCTTTTTCCACTGCAAACTCGGCAAGTTGCGGCCACACATAAATTTGGTGCCCGTATCCGGGATCTTCTAAAATGAGGTGGCAAAGGGGGTGTCCAAGTAGGCCACAAACCCGTTGGTTTAGGGAAATGCCCGGTCCCCGTGCTTTCTTTCTGGGACTGCCCCCCTTTTATAGGGGGGGTGGGAAAAAAAAAGGCCCCAGTGACTCCAGAATTTTGGTTACTACGATGGGCTGGAAAAGGGTCCCAACCCCACCTTCCCCCACAGCCGCGGGAGTAAGTACGTGACCCCTGAGGAACCCCCCCCGGCAGACCCGCAGAGGGAGGGACGGGTTCGCACATAAGGGAGCAGCCAACCCGATTTCGGGGGGATTTCCCCCATTGTACTTGGGGTTTTTTCTTCCCCCTCAATAGCTGGGAAAAAAGGGTCCCCTTTTGGGCCGGGGTTTCGAGGGGGTCCAAAAAGGGTGGGGAGCCCGAAATCATCCCCTTCCCGCCGGATGCGACTATTCGGCCGTCACTAAACCAAGCAAAAAAGCATGCTGCGGGCCCTCTGACAAGGACTCAGAGGGGCTCCCCCCCTCCCTTTTCCCCGTAAAACTGCCCGGGGCTTGGGGGTCATCTGCCTCGCTTCCTCATCTCCAACCACCTCCCCAAGCTTTCTCCTGCTCCTCCTTCTTGTCAACCCGGGGAGAAAATTCCCCTCATTTTTACCCGACAATGCTTTGCTCCCCAAAGTCCCCCTCCCCATTTTTTGTTTCCCCCGGACCATGTGGGCCCCGAGATGTAGTCGCCACGTCTCCATTCCCCCCGCCCAGAAAAATTTTTTCGAAACTGTTTTCCCGGGGCAAAGAAAGCAGTGGGGAAAGTGTTTTTTTATCCATAGTCCTGGCGACTACAAATAACTCGAACCTCAATGGCCTCAACAAACGGCAGGGGGTCCCCCCAGAGTGCCAC
This sequence comes from Phyllomedusa bahiana, assembly GCA_025379985.1. Lineage (NCBI taxonomy): Eukaryota > Metazoa > Chordata > Amphibia > Anura > Hylidae > Phyllomedusa > Phyllomedusa bahiana. The sequence continues at coordinate 169 of JAODAL010062530.1, read as the reverse complement.
TGGCTTTACATTTAAAGGGTTTCACCCGGGGAGAAAAATTTTGTCTGCCCGGTAAACAAAAAAACATTTAAAGGGGCCCTTTTTCCCTTTTTTCAGTCGGCCAACCCTGTTTCAGGCTGGGGAAACCCCGCGGGTGGAAAAATCGCATATCAGAGTGTGTTTGGGGAAA